>JASCZW010007916.1:0-57818 GCA_034211315.2 Aedes japonicus
GATCGAACAGTTTTCCAATATGCTCGATCGGATGACAACGGAGCTAACTTGCCTGAACCCGTTGGTTCAACAGCTTGGGCGTTCGAGTGAGGTGCCGCCTTACCAACCCTAGGGGCCAGATTCTTCTGGAGGCCTGCGCTAGGCTCAACGTGGATCCAGCCAACGTGGGTACCAAGAGTCCCTACCATAGAAACGGAGCGGAATCGACCATCTGCATGGATTAGTAAGCTAAAGAGTACGCACAGGCTTATGAGAGGTTAGTGCACAGGCTTATGAGTGGTTAGTGCATATCGAACGGTATCACGCGACGCGGTCTGCGTCCTAGCGGGATGATGCCAATAGGCATGGTCATAAAAGAGGTCATAAAAGAGACAACGTGGAACAAGAAGTATTCGGAAGACCGCTGGAGCTGCATCCATGGTTAAGTGGCAAGGGAATGGCACAACTCCACCAAAGGTCGGTGGACCCACCGACTAATCCCGGAATTAACCGAGTGCGTCGGTAGGCGACACGGTGAAGTGAACTTCCACTCAACGCAGATAAAAGGAACGCAGGCGAAAGGAACCGAGTTGTTGAACGGACCTGATTGTTGGTGTGCAGGGCTTAGTTTTTCTGAACTTGCATCGGTTGTATTGGATTGGAACGCATTAAGTGTTGATTATGCTGTCCGGTAGTGGCAGTGGATTTAAGAATCATTGGGTCGTTAGTGAACACAGCGCGAACATCTTTGGCATGATGAACTAAGGTGTGAAGTTAACCTTCGGTTTGCATTGGCGGGTTCGGTCTGACTAACGGTGGAGCGTCTCCGGAAACCATCAGCAAGGCAGGGATTCTTCCTCCGTATGATTTGAGAAAACATTGTTTCAACCAGTTGATCAGAGTCGGGAATTGATCCATCTCTGCTGTTTTTTAGACGTGATGGAACATCTGCTATCAGACACCTGAAGAACTCAGGGTGTGGTGACCCACTAAAAACCCACTCGTGCCTTAAGGACCCTCCCCGGAACCACCTTTCGGTATTACTTCGGGAGGGTGCTATTGTGCTTGTTAAGCACCCACTATCGAGAGCTTTAAAATATCATATTCAATTCTCAAATTGCACCCTAACTTGCTCCTTGCACCGCCGAGCTATTCGAAACCATGCGGGATAATGCCGATATAGCCATAGAGGCTTTTTTGCAGGCGTAATCGATGTGACTGACAAAGGACAGCTTATCGTCGATCATAACCCCAAGATACCTCAAGAACCTCTTCGATTCCACTGTGCAGTTACCTGCACTGATCGTCATGTTGCTCCGATTTCCTATTATTCACCACCGTGACCTCAGTCTTATGGTGGGCTAGCTCCAATTGCCTCATCCATCTCTCCACAATGCCAATGGAGTGTGATGCCGTTAACTCGACCTCTTCGATGGATTCATCACATATCTCTAGGGTGATGTCGTCTGCGAACCCGACTATCTTCACCCCGCTCATCTCTGCTGTTACACTCACTCAACTGTCGTATTAAGCTCTGTTTTTTCTCCAAGGATTCCTTCCTGACCATGCTGCTTCTGCTGAAACTCTCTTTCATACTGCAATTTCAGCTGCCGCAGTTTCGCTTCTTCCTCCATTATCGCCTTTTTCTCCTCCAGAAGAAGTAACTCTTCATGCATTTGCTTCTTCTTCAATAAATATTGCGCTTTTAATTCCTGTTCTTTCCGGATCTGTTCTTTTTCCGCCAGTTTCAGCTCGTTCTGCAAACGGATAGCACGGGTACTCGATGTCGTGCTAGGAACAACTGATCGGGCCTATTGGATCTTTTATGGAACTGATTTGTTCCGGATTTGGCCACTGACGAACGGAGACTTCGATCTGTCGGTGAGAGTTTTAATTTACTTACTCCATCGACGACTTGTTTTGATGTGCACCTCCTGCAAACATACGGATTATCCATCTCTGAATCATCCACTCCTGCGCAACCAATGTGTTCCCAGAGCCGACAGCTATCACAGGTTACTAATTTTTCACAATAGGTATCTGCCCTGGTACAGGATTGACAACTATTTCCTGTGGGTCCTTGAAGTTCCTCCATTCCGATCCCCGAGGATAAAATTCTTGAAGATTTTGTTGGGGGGAGGGGTTAGGTAACACCAAGTCTCGACAGCAAACACAGTTTTCTACGGTGTTGTAAGCTTCAAGCTGAAACATAGTTTTATTTATGCAAATTTCGCTAAGTTGAAATAAGATTATAATTACCTAAAATTGAAGTGGACGTTATCGTCGAACGTGCGAAAATTCCTATAGGAGAACGTCCATTAATTATGTCACGCAAAAAGTTACTTTTAATACCCCCCGCCCCCTTGTCACGTTTTTTGTATGGATCTTCAATTATTTTGTATGGATCGTCACGTTATCCCACCCCCCCTCCTCCTTACTGCGTGATATAATAAATGTACCTTCCCTAGAGGACCCACGTTTTCTGGTTGCTGTGAACCGTAGATTGTTAGTTAGGTTTTAAGTTCAAATAGCTTTAATTTGTAGTACTTACAATAGTTTTAAGAATCAATTAACTGGATTTAGGCACAATTACATTGTTAAATAATAATTATTTATAACTTTAACATATATTAGGGATAATCAAGAAATACTTTTAGGCACATTCGTTGATCTGACAAAGCAAGCAAAAACAATTGCAATTTTTCAAAAGATGTGGTTGACGCTAGGAGGAGACATGAAACAATCAATTGAATAAGGTAAGATTTCAATGTTTTTCTGTTATTTTTCTTTCATTATTTTTCATTATTTTTCTTTCCAGAACATTCTTCTTCCTTCCAGAACATTTCTTTCTTCCAGAACATTCTATTTCCTTCAGATCATTCTTTTTCCAGAACATTCTTCTTTCTTCAAAAACATTCTTTTTCCTTCCAGAACATTCTTTTTTCCTTCCAGAACATTCTTTTCTCTTCCAGAACATTCCTTTTTTCCAGAACATTCTTCTTCCTTCCAGAACATTCTTCTTGCTTCCAGAACATTCTTCCTCCTTCCAGAACATTCTTTTCCCTTCCAGATCATTCCTTTTTTCCAGAACATTCTGTTTTTCTTACGGGACGTTCTCCTTCTTCTTCTTCTATACAGTCTTATAAAAGTGTCCACCTTTTATATGCACCTTGGTGTTGCCATCTTCCCACCCTTATTTAGCAACCATGAGCGTTACGGACAGACAACCAAGGAAACTATATATATATATATATATATATATATATATATATATATATATATATATATATATATATATATATATATATATATATATATATATATATATATATATATATATATATATATATATATATAGTTATGATACAACACGCACCAGAACCAACAGCCAGTCAGCAGGAAACCATGGCCTGGCAACCGAACATGCACCGTCAGCATAACCCCTGGACTTCAGACACCAGCAACCGATGCCACTCGGTAACCAATCAAGCACCATCAGCAGAATTCCTGAACTTCAGACCCGATCAGCCGATGTCACTGTTGTTCCAAATAGGCAGGCACATAAAATAGCATAGTTAGCATAACGTAGGTTATAAATAGGGATTAATATTAATTATTTGGGCAGTTCTTAGTTAGAAGTGATCGATGTAACAGTAGTGATCGTGAAATAAATCTTTTTTTTATGTTCCAGTGCGACTTGGATTCATAATTGGCGCAGCCGTCCGGAAACGGTTGAAGTGACTAGTGAGTTTACAAACAGTGGTAGTTCAGATTAATAACCTGCACAGGAAGCGGTTCCGCGTCAGCATCGTCGACTTAAGGATTTCATCCGTCGTATCGAATTGAGCAACGTTCAACCGCGAACCACCTAGGACACGACAAGCAAAAACCGTGAGTAGAACCTTTTTTATCTAAGTGAAAAGAAAAAGTGTTACCCACGTCTGTGACAAACTTTTGTCGCAGTTGAACAAATTTTCGAGTTCTAAGAGAACGGAAATTAATTCCCCGCAAATTTAAACCGAGTTTACGAGTTCTAAGAGAACGCAAATTCATTCCCCCGCAATTTGAAACCACTAATGCGCAAGCGAGTCAAGTGAAACCAGACACAGCGTTAGCTTTGTTTCACTTATAATAGCACCACTTGTTGCATAATAGTGTAGGTCAGGTACAAAGATTCACAAAGTGAACATACCTTATGCCAAAAGCAACCCGCAAAAACAGAGATAATTTTTTCGCAGGAGAAAATTTTCAGAGAATTCATCAGAAACCTCTGACGACGAAGATAATAACCCATTAAAAATGGAAGAAATTTCGAATCAGCTCGCCCAGATGATGGCAGCTATTACCAGCCTTCAAGCTAAACAGAGTCAGCTTGAACAATTAACCACCGCTCCGGCCGGAGGAAACCCAGTAGCGGTAAATTCCGGAGAAGTTCCGATTGGGGACTTTTTCAGAATTCCAGATCCCATCAAATCTTTACAATCTTTTGAAGGCAACAGAAAACAATTGTCTTCATGGCTCAACACAGCGGAAAATACGCTGAACCTCTTTAAAGATAAAATTCCACCGCAATTATATGCGATGTATGTGACAGCAGTCACCAATAAAATTAGTGGAAAGGCAAAAGACATCTTATGTCTAGCCGGCAATCCACAAGATTTTGATAACATAAAAGAAATACTAATCAACGCTCTTGGCGATCGTCAAGAGTTATCTACATATAAGTGCCAGTTATGGCAGAATAAAATGCTGGATAGCATGACTATCCACAAATACTACCATCGCACGAAAGAAATCGTGCAAAACATAAAAACCTTAGCGAAGCAAAACGCAAAATATCGCGACAATTGGGAAGCTATTAGCACATTTATCGACGAGGATGCATTAGCCGCATTTATATCCGGACTACGGGGTAATTATTTCGGTCACGCTCAAGCAGCACGGCCCAAAGACATCGAGGATGCATACGCATTCTTATGCAAATTTAAAAGTCAGGAAATCAATGCCAGTAACATGGATGAAATTTCTAAGACAAGGTTTACAAATAATAAAACACAAATCAATAGCAACAACAAAAGCTACGATCCAAAGTCCCAAAAACAACAGATGAAACCAAAGTCAAATCTACCCATCAAACCAGAATTTGATAGAAAAGATTCAGTTGAACCAATGGAAATTGATCCATCCCTTCGCAGCAGATTGAGCTATAATAAAAAACATATAAATAACAATGAAATTTCTAGTGAATTGGAAGACCCAACTTCGAATGAGTCATCCGATGATGAAAACGAAGTAAATTTTTGTCAGGTGGATCAAACGCAAATAGAAACATAAATTTTTTACCATACTTAGTTTCCAACAATGTTAAACTACTTATAGACACTGGTGCCAACAAAAACCTCATTCGGCCTGGAATACTTAAAAAACAAAAAGACCAAACCTGTTAAAATAAAAAACATAACTGGTACGCATACTATCGAACGGAAAGGAAAATTCATTTTTTTCGGAAATAACATTCCCACCCAGAAGTACTACGAAATCGCCTTTCATAATTTTTTTTGAAGGTCTTATAGGGTCAGAATTTTTGTCAGAAACAAATGCCATTATCGATTATAAAACAGAAACAATAAACATAAGTGGAAATATTTTGCCATTTCAAAAATACTATCCCTCGAAAAAAACATTCAATCATATTGTTACGATTTCAACTGAAAACAATGGTGATTGGTATGTCCCAAACTTTACAAAAATTAAGTAATGATTTAATGATATCACCTGGACTTTACAAATCAGAAAATTGTAAATCAACAATCCTCATTGAAAGCAACAGTAAAGAAATTCCAAAAACATTCCGAAACTTGCTCTTAAAGTTAACAATTTCGAAACAATCTCTCCGATTCCTATAAAGAAACATAAATCCTTAGAAACATCAGACATCGAAAAATTAATACGCACAGAACACTTATCAGAGCATGAAAAATCAATGTTAATCGACGTCATTTTAAAACATCAGGACACTCTGCTGAGAACTGGCGAAAAACTCACAGCAACTACAGCTGTTAAACATAGAATAAAAACTAAAAATGATCAGCCCATCTATACAAAAACATACAGGTATCCCCAACATTTCAAAAAGGATGTCGACGAGCAAATTCAAGAAATGCTTGAATGTGGCATTATCAGAAATTCTCTGAGCCCCTATTCATCTCCTGTATGGGTCGTCCCAAAAAGTCTGACGCATCAGGTAAAAAGAAAGTCAGGGTTGTCATCGATTACCGTAAACTTAATGAGAAAACGGTTGACGACAAACACCCTATACCACAAATAGAGGAAATATTAGATAGCCTCGGAAAATCCGTGTATTTCACAACATTAGATTTGAAATCCGGCTTTCATCAAATAGAAATGTGTGAAAAGGACATGGAAAAAACAGCTTTTTCTACCGGACAAGGGCACTTTGAGTTTACAAGAATGCCCTTTGGCCTAAAAATCGCACCAGCTACTTTCCAGCGTGCGATGAACAGCATTTTAGCCGAATACATCGGAATAATTTGCTTTGTATATTTGGATGATATTATTATAATTGGTTATAATTTAAAAATCATCTAGAAAATGTGTCGAAAATATTAAAACGTCTCTCAGACTTCAATCTTAAGATCCAATTAGATAAGTGCGAGTTTATGAGGACAGAGACGGAATTCTTGGGGCACGTGATAACTCCACAAGGAATAAAAACAAACCCAGATAAAATAAAAAAATCTTAGAGTGGGAACTACCTAAAACCAAGAAACAGATAAAACAATTTCTAGGCCTCACCGGTTATTACAGAAGATTCATAAAAGATTATTCTAAAGTAACCAAACCACTAACAAAATTTTTGAAGAAAGAAGCAGAGGTAAATATAAATGATCAGAATTTTAAAGATGCATTCTCTAAGTTGAAAAACATCATAGCATCTGATCAGGTACTAGCATATCCTGATTTCGAATTGCCATTTATTCTTACTACTGATGCGAGTAACTACGCTCTCGGCGCGGTATTATCGCAAAAACAAGATGGTATTGAACGCCCCATAGCATTCGCCAGTCGAACGCTTAACAATACAGAAAATAATTATTGCACAACAGAAAAAGAAGCGTTAGCAATAATGTAGTCAATCAATAAATTTAGACCGTATCTCGTCGGTAACAAATTTACTCTTGTAACAGATCATAAACCTCTTTGCTACATAAAAACCTCTAAGAAAAATTTGAAACTAATTAACTGGAGCTTGGAGTTGGAAAACTACGATTACGATGTTGTTTACAAAGCCGGAAAGACGAATGTCGTAGCAGACGCTCTTAGCCGAAAAATAGATGCAAATTCGAACGAAGCAGACGACGAGTCTGAAAATTCCATGCACTCTTCTAGAACATCTGATGATTTTTTATTCATTTCACAGAAAAACCCATTAACAGCTATCGCAATCAAATAATCTTTAGACAAACAACTTTTAACAGCGTAATCACAGAAAATCCATTCCCCAACTTCAATCGAACTATTATTTGCTCAACATCTTTCAGCCCAGAAGATATTACTTCATTCATTAAAGAATACAGCTCGGGAACACAAACCGCTATTCTTGCACCTGAACATTTATTTCAAATAATCCAAGAAGTACACAGAGAACATTTTTCAATATCAAACTCACATTTCGTTATAACCCAAAACATGGTCGAAGACGTAACTTCAGAAAACAGACAAGATATAATAGTGCGTACTGAACACGAACGTGCTCACAGGGGTATATCAGAAATGGAAAAACAAATAAAAAGATCCTATTTTTTCCCTAAAATGACAAAGAAAATCAGGCAAATAGTTAATTCTTGTTCCATCTGTGCTAAGCACAAATATGAACGTAAACCATATAACATTAAGTTATCACCTAGACCAGTTGAAACCGCACCATTTCACAGAGTTCACATAGATATTTTTGGAATAGACAAACAAAATTATTTATCACTTATATGCGCATTCTCAAAACATTTGCAATTGATAGAAATTCCATCTCGGAACCTAATAGATATACAAAAAGCCCTTTCTCAATACATTGGAATATTTGGAGCACCTAAAAAATAATTTGTGATCACGAAGCAGCTTTCACAAGCCTGCAGTTAAAAATGTTCCTAGCTAATTTGGGAACTGAAATAGAGTTTGCCTCATCTTCCGAGTCAAACGGACAGATTGAGAAAACACACAGCACTATCATAGAACTATTCAATACTAATAAGCATAAGTTTGAAGGACAAAGCTCATCAGAAATTATTGCCATAGCAACATCGCTTTATAATGATTCAGTGCATTCGTCCACATCATTCACACCAAATGAAATTGTGTTCAATCAACGAAATATTGTGAATCCAAATCAAATTGCAGAGGAAGCAAAAGATGTGTATGCAAAAGTCTTAAATCAACTAAAAAGTCTGCAACTACAATGACTAAAAATAATTCTATGAAAGAAGACCCTCCAACTTTTATCGAAAACACAGACATTCAAATAAAGAAAAACACTAGAAAAAATTAGATCCTAGATTTTCAGAGGCAAAATGTCTGAAAGACAATAAGTATTCAGTGGTTATTAACAGAAACGTTAAAAGGAATAAAAATAAACTGAAACGTACAAGGAAACCATAATAACATGACTTTTTTTTTCTTTTTTTGTAGGTTCAAGTCAGAAGCCATCAACCCTTTGGAACATCTAATCACTCAATCTTCAAATTTCAGCCGAAATCACAATAACCAAAATAACTAACAGTCAACTTATTTTCTAATTTCAGTTCAACAAGAGACGAAGACGGAAGAAAACGAAAAACTTTACTTTAAAAACATTTAGTTACACAACTGCCCATTAGAAATGATAAGAATACCTATAGTCATAATTATATTTGTCGGAATCCTTAGATTAAATTGTCAAAACATAGAAATCACAAATTTAAACACACATCCAATTTTAACATTGAAAACAAAATCATGCAAAATACAAACAGGAAATTTTCATATTATCCATCCAATCAACATAACTAATCTTGAATTAACCATCAATTCTTTGACCAATCTAGCATACAGAAAGATCAATAATCATCTATCAGAAATAGTGAAACTAAAAATTAAACTCTTATATTCTAATTTTATTCAACTTAAACCACAAAAACGAATAGTTAGGAGCCTCGACCTAATAGGAACGACATGGAAATGGATCAGCGGGAGCCCAGATGCAGAGGATCTACACATCATAAACTCTACCATGAACGAACTAATTGACAGCAATAACCAGCAATTGAAAATTAATGAACAGCTCGGAAACAGATTGGCATCATTATCAAACACAATAAACAAGGTAATTGAGAGTAAACATGAGAACCAGATCATTTTAAACGAGATAGAAACTATTACCACTATCATGAATATTGACCTTATGAACAACATTTTGGAAGAAATCCAGGACGCGATACTATGGACGAAAGTCTCTATAGCCAACAATAAGTTTCTTACAGCACACGAGATAAACACAATTAAAACATTATTAGAAGATCAAGGAGTATATACAGACCTACCAGATGAAGCACTCAGCCTAGTCCAACCAAAAATTGCAGTCAACGGAGAAACTCTACTTTATATTTTAAGAGTACCGGAACTCGAGAAGGACGAGTCAACAATATTCCAAATTCACCCACTCAACAACAACAATTCAATGATAAAACATTATCCAAGAAACCTGATCAAGAGCGGAAATAGCCTATTCACCACAAACAAACCAGATGAATACGTTCAACACATCAGTTACATCCGTAAGTACTCTGACAGTTGCATATCCAAGCTAATATTGGGCACGAAAAGCTTCTGTACTACCATACGAGAAAACAAAACTGAAGCACAACTTATAACAGATAACCTCTTACTAATCAATAATGCGAAATCAGATCTTTTGAAATCTGATTGTGGCCCCGATAACAGAGTACTGAAAGGTAACTTTTTAATATCATTCTCAAACTGTACTTTGAGTTTTGGAAATCAGCAATTCGTATCTCTTAGCCACACCGTTCAGCCATCCATCTTTCAAGGAGCCATGCACAACCTTGCAATACATTATCACCAGGAGGAAGACGATTTGAACTACGTCAGCAATAGATCCATAATTAACCGAAAGATGATCGACCACGTGTACCTGAAACAATTCACCCACCACCTATGGAACTGGAGCTTATTAGGAGGAATAACGCTCTCAACAACCCTAACTATAACATTAGCCATCTTTGCTCTCTTACATTACAGACAAACTGTTCGTTACTTCATTGCAAAACTCACCAAGAAAGAATTCATACAGAACCCCAGAGAAGACGCGTGAGGCCACGCTTTTTTACCCCCCGGAGGAGTTATGATACAACACGCACCAGAACCAACAGCCAGTCAGCAGGAAACCATGGCCTGGCAACCGAACATGCACCGTCAGCATAACCCCTGGACTTCAGACACCAGCAACCGATGCCACTCGGTAACCAATCAAGCACCATCAGCAGAATTCCTGAACTTCAGACCCGATCAGCCGATGTCACTGTTGTTCCAAATAGGCAGGCACATAAAATAGCATAGTTAGCATAACGTAGGTTATAAATAGGGATTAATATTAATTATTTGGGCAGTTCTTAGTTAGAAGTGATCGATGTAACAGTAGTGATCGTGAAATAAATCTTTTTTTTATGTTCCAGTGCGACTTGGATTCATAATTATAGATGTATATATATATATTTATATATATATACATATATATATATATATATATATATATATATATATATATATATATATATATATATATATATATATATATATATATATATATATATATATATATATATATATATATATATATATATATATATATATAATATATATTAATAATAATAATAATAATGTATGCCATATTGTCATTGATAGGTTTTTTATTGTCTGCTTTTGGTCTGGATTATATACCAAGTATTTTACAAGGAGTACAGCAAAAAAATTGTTCGTGAAAATTGCCACTTTTTTATGGTAACCCAACCTAACCGCCTATTCAGCATATAGTTATTTGGCCTTTTACCGCCTGGCATATTGTTTAAACTGTATTGGAGATTGTTAGTTTATAGTTGTTAACTATACGGGTAAATGCTCAAAAGCAATGTGGACGGAAACGCAACGGAAACGGCAAGTTTGACAGTTGTCGCAAAAGACTTCGATACGTCCACTCGGAATCAACTTGGATCTAATCAGTTTTCTTTCCGACAAGCAGGTTTAGTCAGATTGGGCTTTTACGCTGCCTTCACCGTTCCGTTTCCGTTATCACTGCGTTCGAACCTAAAATGTGGTAACAATAACGTAAACGGTCGTCAACAATAAGGGAAATGTTGGTTTGTGATTATGCGGGTTGAAACGAGTCTGAAAATTTATAGACTTTTTTAACGTAGGACTACGTTTCTCTTTTCTATACAGGGTGTCATCTCCAAATGCGTGACATAATAAATGTACCTTTCCTAGAGGACCCACGTTTTACTGGTTGCTGTGAACCGTAGATTGTTAGTTAGGTTTTAAGTTCAAATAGCTTTAATTTGTAGTACATACAATAGTTTGAAGAATCAATTAACTGGATTTAGGCACAATTACATTGTTAAATAATAATTATTTATAATTTTAACATATATTAGGGATAACCAAGAAATACTTTTAGGCACTGTTTTAGCGTTAATTTAAATTGCACTGGCCGGTGGCCACCCACGGATCACTCGCGAATTAATAAGGTCTATTTCGGACTCGTTTGAAAGATCTATTTATTTCACTGTTTGAACACCGAGTTTATGGGCAGAAGCGGACTGTATATTTTAAATCGACCGATACAACCGGAGTGCGGGAGATAACTGCCTTATCGTTATCTACGAATGTGCTTTATTAGGCAAATCAATCTGCTGCCGAAGATCTACCACCACAGTCTCTCTCAGTGGCTGTTATCATGAGCACACATCTTATAATTGTACGATACGAGAACAGAGAGATCGATGCTATGGCAATCTGAGTGGCATTGGGATACAATCGCCTGGTGAGTTCTGCATCGGGTTATCTAACTATACCTAACATACCGGCGGCCTTGAGTTTATTCAACAAAAACTTAATAATAATTTTACAACAATGAGCAATAGTGGGTTCACGACAGAAGAAATGCTAACATTTTGTTCCAATTAGTCACAAATTGCAAAAAACGGTTATTAATAATAAACGGCAAGATAACATAATCCTCTCCCAGCAAGGCTAACTTCTGTTGCGCTATCTTCTGCATACAACCTTGGTTTCCGAAACTGGTTAAAACGAATGGCTGCTCGAACTCAAGGGATTTCCTGATGACGACGTCCACATTACCTAACACGATAAATCCGTGCACTGATAAATCACGTTCGGTAGTGTTGAGGTCCGATACGGAGACTGCAGCTCGATGGTCAAGTGTTCCAATCCTGCGGAAGATAAACACGGCTGTAATCCAGTACATGGGTTACAGAGACGAAACGTAACTCATGGTTCGGCCCCCTGGCGATAAAACGGATGAAGATCCATTAAGTGCCAAAGTTTGCCCCATGGGGGCGATAAATACTCAACTGATGGGCAGCCACTTGCTGCTGATGATCGGATGATTGGATTCAATGACGATAGGAACGCTGTCCAGCTGACATTATTTGACGTTGAGACGACATCTCGTGATCGACGAATCTTCTCCATTGGGCTAGGATGTACAAATGGCTAGCGGGTCTCACACCTCTGATGACAAAAAAGAAAGCAGTAGGTTCAAACAGAACACTCACATGGAGTAACATAACTTGAGGGTAGCCCCCAGGCATCCACGACCAGAATTTGTCGTCAGCTGCCTAAACTGCCCCAAATGGGGGCTGAAATACTTATTTTGAATTTTGATGCTAGATGATCTTCGTGCGGTAGATTGTCCCGAATGGGGAGAATACAAATCTTCTGGATACCTCGGCGAAACGTTCCATACTGCGTCCGAACGGTTACCACTCTTATGATACCATCGGCTCCAGGGTGAATCTCCGTCACGCGTCCCAGTGGCCACTGCAGCGGAGGAAGTTTATCCTCCTTAACAAGTACCATCGTTCCGCTATGAAGATTGGCCCTTCTCCTTGTCCATTTGTTCCTGTTGTGGAGATCTGACAGGTACTCAGTTGACCAACGCTTCCATATCACCTGACTGAATTGCTGCACTCGTTGCCATCTGCTCAATCGGTTTTCCGAAATTCCTGCAAGACCGGGCTCCGCAATCGCCGTAAGCGGACGTTGAACCAGAAAATGTCCAGGAATTAAAGCTTCTAAGTCTCTGTGATCGTTACTAAGTGGAGTAATCGGCCTCGAGTTGAGACAGGCTTCGATCTGGGTAACAACAGTGAGCATCTCATCTGAACGAAGTACAGTGTTGCCGATGACTCTCCTCATGTGGCCTTTAAGGGATTTAACGGCCGCTTCCCATAGTCCACCGAAGTTCGGTGACCTGGCAGGAATGAACTTAAACTCGATTGACTCTGACGCTGTCTCGGTGACTACTGTATTACGGAACTGTTCCGCTCGGAATAGTTGATGTAATTCGTTGATTTCTCTTCGTGCTCCGACGAAATTGGTAGCATTGTCACAGAAAATGACCTCAGGTTTTCCACGCCGTGCAACGAATCTCCTTAGAGCAGCCAAGAATGCAGCCGTAGTGAGATCTGCCACCATCTCTATGTGAACTGTCTTGACTACTAGACAGACGAATATGCACAGATAGCATTTTATCGGTGCTGCTTTACGTGATGCTTGTCGGATGTGAAAAGGACCACAGTAGTCAATTCCAACACGAAGAAATGCAGGAGCAGGAGTCACACGCTCCTTCGGCAGTTGGCCCATTAGTTGTTCGTGAACTTGTGGACGAGCTCTGAAGCATCGTACACATTCGTGCACGACCTTCCGAGCCAGGTTTCTTCCCGACAATGGCCAGAATCTCTCCTTCATGCTTGAAAGCATCAGTTGAGGTCCTGCGTGGAGAAGTCTATGGTGATAGTCAACCATAACGAGCTTCGTCAATGGATGGTTACTATCCAATACCATCGGATGTTTTCTATTAAACGACACTGAAGCATTGCACAGTCTTCCGCCTACACGAATCACTCCATCTAACAGCTCAGGATCCTTTGAGTGTAATCTGGACCCTGGTTTCACTTCTCCCTTTGCTGCTAGATCCGATAAGTCAACCGGAAAACACTCCAACTGAGCTAACTTTACTAAGCATATCATCGCTTCTTCGTGTTCCTTCGCACTGAGTACTCCTGTTTTCCTAAAGATTCGGTTTGTTATCCGGCAGTTGTGCGCAAAGCGTAGTATCCAAGCTGACATTCGAATCAGTTTGAGAAGCGACGAATACCGACAAAAGATTTAGTTGGGTGGTAAAATCTGCAATGCTGCCGCAACTAACGGCCTTTCCTCCAAAGTAACTGAGTCGAATTGCTGATCAGACGTTCTTTCCATTGACGGCCAAGCACTTGAATCCTCTTGAAGCCACATGGGCCCATTCCACCACACCGAACATTCGGCAAGTTGCAGCGGTGTCACGCCGCGAGAAATAATGTCGGCGGGGTTCTCGACGCCAGGTACATGGTTCCACACACCCTCGCGTGTAATGTGCTGAATCTCCGACACTCTATTGGAGACAAAAGCTTGCCATCTAGAAGGATGAGATGAAAGCCAACACTTCACAATTGTCGAATCGGTCCAGAAGAAGGATCTTGATGGAATCTGGATACTCTGCGTCACAGTTTCATACAAATGTGCCAACAGTAAGGCGGATGATAATTCCAATCTGGGTATTGACTGTTTCTTCTTCCGCTTGCTTAAATCCTCCAACGGTGCCACCTTGGATTTGGCCATCACTAGTCGTACCGTAATCTTTCCATCCCGGGTAACACATCGCAAGTAGATCGCTGCTCCGTACGCCTTTTCTGAGGCATCACAGAATCCGTGAAGTTCGCATGAGATCACATTATCATCGAATGCAATCTAGCGGGGAACGGAAACTGCATCAAGTCGATCCAAATTTGTTCTGAAATCTAACCATTGTGATTGCAGTTCTGCGCTTAACGGTTCATCCCAAGAATACTTCCGTTTCCAGAGTTCTTGGAGAAACATTTTCGCCTGCACGATCACAGGTCCTGCTAAGCCATACGGATCGAATAAGCGTGCGGAATCTGATAGTACGATACGCTGCGTAATTGGCAATGATAGCTTCCAGTGGGGCATCTTAAACCAGAAGTTATCCGTCGAAGGCTCCCAAGTTAGGCCAAGTGTTTTGATGGTAGGCGACGAATCGATATCTAGAAACTCTCGTTTGTCGCGCAAGTAACTGGGAACAACTTTCAGGATCGCTGGCTGATTTGAGTGCCACTTTCGGAGATTGAAACCGGCAGAGCTGAGAAGTGACAGGACTTCCTTGCACAGTTTTTGTCCGTCTTCAACTGATTTTGCACCAGCTAGCATATCGTCGACATAGAAGTTGTGTTTGATGACAGCTGCTGCTGCTGGAGATGACTTGTCTCCTTCCTCTGCGCACCTTTTTAAACTCCTGCGGCCAAGTATGGCGCCGACGATGTGCCGTAAGTAACGGTTGTCAATTGATACGTTCGAAATGGTTGATCATCAGACTCTCGCCAAAGGATTCTTTGCAGTGGTTGATCCTGTTCGACTACGTTGATCATGCGATACATTTTTTCCACATCTCCGACAATCGCATACTTGTGGAGTCGAAAGCGAATGAGAATGGACAGCAGATCATCTTGGACCACCGGTCCCACCATAAGTATGTCATTCAGGGAAACTCCTGAGTCTGATGCACACGAAGCGTCGAATACTACCCTGAGCTTCGTCGTGGTACTATCCGGTTTCATAACGGCATGATGGGGCAAATAGTAGCTGTATCGTGGTTCTTTCATCATCATGGACTTCCTCATGTGGCCCATCAGCAAGTACTCGTGAATAAATGCTGTGTAGAGATCCTTCATCTCCAGATTCGCATTTAAACGACGTTCCAGTGCCATGAACCGCTTGGTCGCGATCGTCTTCGATTCTCCCAATCGCTCCATCATATATTCTTTCTTGGGCAGGCTGACCCGATACTTGCCGTCAGCATCCCTTGTTGTAGTCTGTTCGAAGATAGCTTCACACGTCGATTCTTCGATTGAGAGACAGCTCTTCGTTCGGCACGATTCTTATTCCCAGAAGTGTGCGAGCTGTTCGTGGATCTCTTCGGTAGTAACTGAAACGGTGACTGCGCTGAACGTACTGACAGGATTATCAATAATTTCTCCAGCAACTATCCAGCCGACCTCTGTATTACACAGGAGCAGACCAGCATTCGAAAGTTTCACTCGTTCGCTCAACAACATCTCGTAGAAGACTGAAACTCCCAAAATCACATCCACAGTACTAGATTCGTGGAATTCCGGATCAGCAAGACGGATATCGGCAGGTAGCTTCCACGTACTGATGTCAATGCTCTGCTGCGGCAGATTTAATGTAATTCGAGGTTATACGTAGAATTTAATTTCTGTGGTTTC
This sequence comes from Aedes japonicus, assembly GCA_034211315.2. Classification (NCBI taxonomy): domain Eukaryota; kingdom Metazoa; phylum Arthropoda; class Insecta; order Diptera; family Culicidae; genus Aedes; species Aedes japonicus. Next base: position 16,632 of record JASCZW010007916.1, read on the forward strand.
GAAAGATGAGTAGCGTGACAAAATTCGCGCTAACACTGATTGTTTGGACACCGACGTTGAACCACCGACTCCATTCACCGGCAAGTTCTCTTTAAAACGCTTGAAATTTAACCTTTGTGACAGATTCTCCGTAATCATACATATTTGGGAACCATTATCCAGTAACGCACGTGCAACAACCGTATTTCCAAATCTATCGGCGAGTTTCACGAGCGCGGTTGACAGTAGTGTAGTATTTCGATGACTTCGAATGTTATGTGAAGTAGCAGTGTGGTGAACACTTGTTGTAGTGTTAGTGGGAGGTGGCTATCGTGTATGTTGAGAGGAAGTGTTTTGGACTGGAGGTGTATGTGGATTAGATTGAGTATTATTTGTCCGGGATTGGCCCTGAGATTGCATTTGCGATTGCCCTTGAGACTGTGGTTGAGCGTTCGCGTTCGCGCCTTGAGGCCTGTTCGGGTTATTCTGCGGTTGTTGCTGCATACTAGATGATAATGGATAATGCGGATGCAGCAAATGATGATGCCGTTGACCACATTTTGCACACGGACGTCCGGAACAATCTGCAACAAAATGACCAGCGGAAAGACAATTTAGGCAAAATCCGAGTTTGCGAATGGCCATTCTTCGATCTACCACTCTCATTTTCCCAAAACGACGACAGTATTCGATGCTATGCTGTCCGCCATTGCAAATTGGACAACTGCTAGTAGCCGGTACAAAGGAGTGCACAGCAGAGCCTTTAAACGGTCGTCTTTGTTCAAATCCACTCCGAGCTGATGTGGAATGGAGAATCGCGCAGTGTTGCTCCAGAAATTCCGTCATTGCAACGTACTGCGGAATATCCTTGGATGCATGGTGCGTTTCCCAATGGCGGAGAGTTGCGCTATCGAGCTTCTGCGATATCATGAACGCCAGAAGTGTACTCCAATTCCCTGTGTTTTCACCTAACTTTTCCAATTGTTGTAGATTGACCTTGAACGTCATAAGGATGTTGTTCAGGGCATCAAATGATTCAACTCTCATCGCTGGAACTGCAAATATCGCCTTCAGGTGTTCTTGTGCTATCAGCTTGTGATTCTCGTATTTCGTCTCGAGAATGGTCCAAGCAATGTTGTAGGTTGCAGCGGTGACTTGAACTTGATTGATTTGAAGTAAAGCCTCGTCGCGCAAAGAAGCTCTCAAGTAGTTGAACTTATCCATCGTATTCAAGTCGTCATTGTTGTGGATCAATGATTTGAAATTGTCACGAAAATTGATCCACTCTTGTAGTTTTCCGGAAAACGAAGGTAACTTCAGCTCTGGGTATTTCATACGAGATGTTTGAATGGTGTTTGTTACAATTGGATCGCGTTCTGCAACAATACCACGAACCTTCGGACAGAAACCAAGCAGCGCAGATTTCAGACGAAAGTAAAGGTTCTCAAAGTCTTTATAGGCACGAACACTATCTGTACGAGCATCAGCGTTGGTAGCGGCATCTTCATCACCAGCACTTTCGTACGTTTCAGCAGCTTCAGCATCGTCTAGTATCACGTCGATCTTTACTCGAACAGTGCAAAACTTATCGAAGATTTCATCCAGTTTACTTAAACGAAGTTCAACAACATTTTTGTCGCGATCCTCTTGATAATCGTCCACAAACTCTTGAACGTTCTCTAACGACACTTTCAATTACCTCTCCAACTTCAACAATTGCCTCAGGTCACAGGCTGGCATCTTTAGAAATTTGACACTATTATACAACACTTCACGATAACACAGAATCACTCCCGAGGCCTCAAGCAGAACGAATTGACAGAGTAGACAGCTCAATATTCAAAGTGTGGTAACTTTTCATATGGCAAATCTCATAGGTGCCAAGCATTAAATCATCAACCGGAGAACTCAAAATACATCCTCCAAAACTTCAATTTAATTTTAATTTTGATTCGCAAGCTGATACAGCAAACAGAGCAATGCTCATGTATTTGGCAAGCGGTATATTCAAACTAGGCCAAATTTAGCCACCTCAACCACGCTATCAAACACACAACCACGCACACTAGCTACTTATCTGAATCCTTGATGAAAGGTGGTAGTCCTCCAAGTGGGAATAATGATGAAAACAGCATCCAGGAATCAAATCAGCAACTCGCAATTTGTGTCAATTATCACACACGGCACATGTCTTTCAATTCGATACACAATTCTAGTTCGAGTACGCAAGAATAATGACGAGAGCACAGTTCACTGATCTTGCAACGAGTGCACTGACCCACCGCACAATAAGTACAATACAATGTACTTAAACAACAAGCACAATTCAATATGTGACTCCGCGAAATGGCCATATCTGGTTCGAAGGACCAAATGTTTTAGCGTTAATTTAAATTGCACTGGCCGGTGGCCACCCACGGATCACTCGCGAATTAATAAGGTCTATTTCGGACTCGTTTGAAAGATCTATTTATTTCACTGTTTGAACACCGAGTTTATGGGCAGAAGCGGACTGTATATTTTAAATCGACCGATACAACCGGAGTGCGGGAGATAACTGCCTTATCGTTATCTACGAATGTGCTTTATTAGGCAAATCAATCTGCTGCCGAAGATCTACCACCACAGTCTCTCTCAGTGGCTGTTATCATGAGCACACATCTTATAATTGTACGATACGAGAACAGAGAGATCGATGCTATGGCAATCTGAGTGGCATTGGGATACAATCGCCTGGTGAGTTCTGCATCGGGTTATCTAACTATACCTAACAGGCACATTCGTTGATCTGACAAAGCAAGCGAAAACAATTGCAATTTTTCAAAAGATGTGGTTGACGCTAGGAGGAGACATGAAACAATCAATTGAATAAGGTAAGATTTCAATGTCGGAAGCAAGGCTGAATCTAAGCTTCTAAAAGGGTCTTTATTTTGAACATGTCAAAATTGTCTATCAATCCTCGATCGGAATTGGATTCCTTTTTTTCTCCATGAAGAGTAGAGTCTTTATTGTTATTGCTACATCCAAGAGTTGGTCCAACTGGAGCCTACAGTTTTACGATGTCTTCCCAAGCACTTCCTGAGAAAATCATTTCCATTTTGAGGATCTGGGTGCGTGTATCACTGTAGAAACTTATCACATAAGTCAGAGTACGATATTTCAGCTTACAAAATAGGTTTTCAACTTCCACGGCTTTTGCAGACTTCAGCATGTATGCATAAGTCTGATTAGACCGTCCAGTGATAGAACTCTGCAGTTTATCGGTTCCGGTTATGTTATCATAACTTCAAATTTATAAATTTCATCAACATAAAATTTTGATCACCTTAGGTCGAAACACTAGTTATAGTGTTGTCAAAATTTCAGCCAAATATATTGATAACTGACAAAGTTACAGAAGGTTGAACAACGCGTATTTTTAAGCAAAATTTTGCTTGGCTTTTTTTGCTACTGAGTGTACCTTTTATACCTTGGGTTCTCCTGCAAAGAGTGAGGATTCTTATCATAATACATTCATTTCTGCACAGCTTCTGTGCAAGAATCCTCTGTGTGGTTTTCCCCACACTTGCCGCAACGAAATTTGTTGCCGCAATGATTAGCCGAATTTCGCAGTGTTCGCGACTGAACCGGTCACTTCGGAAAAATAAACAATTAAAACCAACTCATGCACAACATGAGACGTAGTGGCAAAGCATATCACCACCATTCTCCGAGGCGAAGATACGGCAACGTAGCCCACCATTCAACCAACCATCGACTAGCCGGGGATAAAAGTGACAGCCCAGTCGATTTTCGATATAGGGTAGGGAATGGCTTAAGCACCCCAAGACCCTATTCCAAGCACGGGCTAAACGTTAACCTACAACGCTTCACTACATGGAGAACCATACTTCAAAAAATGAGCGTTGTAGGTTAACGTTTACCCCGTGCTTGGAGTAGGGTTTTTTGGTGCTTAAGCCGTTCCCTACCCTAGTTTAATTTTGTTCCTCAAACTGTGAGCAACGACGAAAATGATGAAAAGGAAGGACACAAAATCAACCCCGTTTATTTTCTTACCGCTTTGGCTGGACGTGTCCAGACGTGTTTGCATAATCTCTGGCGGTTGCCTCCCACCAACAAGGAGAATTTGCGCCATACGAACATCGATGCGCACTCCTCGATTTACAACCGCTGGTGAGTCGTCGAGTTATGCTGCAAAGGTTGTTCATTTTCGACGTGCTTAGGTGCAACATCGACTGTAGCAGCCTTCTCGAAAATGTGAGGTTTTATGTACCTCCGTCAGCTCCGAAGTCGGCAACTGCTGTGGATCCCCAGCCATCGAACAAATTACGGCCTGAACAATCCACTGGATTTCTGTTGTAGACGTTTCAATGAAGTGTGTGACTGTTTCGATTTTAATGTTAGCAAAGTAGTCTTTAAATATAGAATTAAGAGTGTCGATTAACCAGTATGTGCGACTTTTGTGTCGAAGATGTTGTCAAATAAATAAAAAGTCAAATAAATAACAAGATTCTAGAATGTTATCGAATTTTCGACTTCAAGCGATGTCTTTCTTCCAGAACATTCTTTTTCCTTCCAGAACATTCTTTTTCCTTCTAGAACATTTTTTTTTCTTACAGAAAATTCTTTTCTTTCAGAAGATTATTTTTCAGAATATTCTTTTCCCTTGCAGAACATTCTTTTTTCCTTCCAGAACATTCCTTTTTCCAGAACATTCTTCTTCCTTCCAGAACATTATTTTTCTTTCCAGAACATTCTTCTTCCTTCCAGAACATTTTTTTTCTTCCAGAACATTCTATTTCCTTCCAGATCATTCTTTTTTCCAGAACATTCTTCTTTCTTCAAAAACATTCTTTTTCCTTCCAGAACATTCTTTTTCCCTTCATGAACATTCTTTTCTCTTCCAGAACATTCCTTTTTTCCAGAACATTCTTCTTCCTTCCAGAACATTCTTCTTTCTTCAAAAACATTCTTTTTCCTTCCAGAACATTCTTTTTCCCTTCCAGATCATTCCTTTTTTCCAGAACATTCTGTTTTTCTTAGGGGACGTTCTCCTTCTTCTTCTTCTATACAGTCTTATAAAAGTGTCCACCTTTTATATACACCTTGGTGTTGCCATCTTCCCACTCTTATTTAGCAACCATGAGCGTTACGGACAGACAACCAAGGAAACTAAATATATATATATATATATATATATATATATATATATATATATATATATATATATATATATATATATATATATATATATATATATATATATATATATATATATATATATATATATATATATATATATATATATATATATATATATATATATATATATATATATATATATATATATATATATATATATATATATATATATATATTAATAATAATAATAATAATAATAATGTATGCCATATTGTCATTGATAGGTTTTTTATTGTCTGCTTTTGGTCTGGATTATATACCAAGTATTTTACAAGGAGTACAGCAAAAAAATTGTTCGTGAAAATTGCCATTTTTTTATGGTAACCCAACCTAACCGCCTATTCAGCATATAGTTATTTGGCCTTTTACCGCCTGGCATATTGTTTAAACTGTATTGGAGATTGTTGGTTTATAGTTGTTAACTATACGGGTAAATGCTCAAAAGCAATGTGGACGGAAACGCAACGGAAACGACAAGTTTGACAGTTGTCGCAAAAGACTTCGATACGTCCACTCGGAATCAACTTGGATCTAATCAGTTTTCTTTCCGACAAGCAGGTTTAGTCAGATTGGGCTTTTACGCTGCCTTCACCGTTCCGTTTCCGTTATCACTGCGTTCGAACCTAAAATGTGGTAACAATAACGTAAACGGTCGTCAACAATAAGGGAAATGGTGGTTTGTGATTATGCGGGTTGAAACGAGCCTGAAAGTTTATAGACTTTTTTAACGTAGGACTACGTTTCTCTTTTCTATACAGGGTGTCATCTCCAAATTTTGAAAAATGTGAGTGTTACGCTAAAGTGTAAGGTTTTAGAACGCTAATAACTCTCGTTCAACTGATTACCCATCCATACACTTAATTAGATCAGAAAAACTTACATTTTTTGCGTTGAAATTTTAATAAAGTATCATTAATATAAGCAGTTTAATTTTTACGTAAAAATGATCTTCTTTTGCTCCCACACAAATATCATAAGGTTGAAAATATGGTTTTCTTTCTGGGTCCTCAAAAACGAGTAGAAAATGGTTCGAATTGACTTCTTCTATTTATTTCATTACGTTCAATTTTATGATTGATATTGCAGTAACCACACCCTCGCTGCAAAATAAAGTAAGAAACAAATAAAGCAAGACAGGAAGGTTCTGGTCTTCCCACTGTAATGATGCAAACGATGCATGTGACAACTAAATAGATTTTTAGTATCATCTCAAGTAGCCTGCCGTCGGTCATTTGCAGAGATGAGGACATTGATAAACTATGATCTTGAGTAAATGTATCACATAATGGTGTCCTAGTAAACCGGAAAAAATATTTTCCGAGGCGTATCGTTACCGTCCTCTTTAGGACGACCAATTAAATTTTATAATAAAAGAGTTTGTGTTTAGAAATTTTCGTGATTTAACCTAAATCACTATTACAAATGGTGAATATATTTGTCGAATTGTATGTTTGTCATTGAATGCATTGGACATGATCAGTTTGAAGCTGCATATAGGATGACTTAAACTTCAGGCCCTCACTTACACTTATTCTTTCGTATGGCATGGACGTAGTTGTACTCAGGATCAAACAGTAACCCACAAACTGATTGCCTCGGGCTCCCATAACTGTACCCATGTACCCATAACGACCCATGTTTCATGTTGATTCAAATAATGCCTATCTCATTCATCGGCAAGCTTATGTTGAGCACAGAAACGCTAAGCGCTGTAAATATACTAAAGGGTGATACGGTCAAAATTTGGTCAAGGGAAAACGCGTGTAAATCGGTGAAATTGTTTATTTAAAAAATCAAATTAAATTTCTTTTTCAAGTTCAATTAGTATAAAATTTAGGAAAAATATTCAGTTAGGCTTTCGCTTTACCAAATCCGAATTGCCGGGCCTTACGCTTGACCCCTGCCATCAGATTTTGTACAGCCACCTTGTCCACCTTCTTCGCCGCAGAAAGCCAGTTTGCCTTGAACTGCTGCTCGCCCTTAGCAGTTTTTTTGGTCTTCTTTAGGTTCCGCTTGACAATAGCCCAGTATCTCTCAATTGGGCGGAGCTCTGGCGTGTTGGGAGGGTTCTTGTCCTTGGGAACCACCTGCACGTTGTTGGCGGCGTACCGCTCCATGGCCTTTTTACCGTAATGGCAAGATGCCAAATCCGGCCAAAACAGTACGGAACAACCGTGTTTCTTCAGGAAAGGCAGCAGACGTTTATTCAAACACTCTTTCACGTAAATTTCTTGGTTGACAGTCCCGGAAGCTATGAAAATGCTGCTTTTCAAGCCACAGGTACAGATGGCTTGCCAAACCAGATATTTCTTTGCGAACTTTGACAGTTTCGTGTGCTTGAAAATATCTGCTACCTTTCCCCTTCCTTTTGCCGTATAAAACTCCTGTCCCGGAAGCTGCTTGTAGTCGGCTTTGACGTAGGTTTCGTCGTCCATTACCACGCAGTCAAACTTCGTCAGCATCGTCGTGTACAGCCTCCGGGATCGCGCTTTGGCCGTCGTATTTTGTTTATCATCGCGATTTGGAGTCACTAACTTCTTGTAAGTCGATAGTCCGGCTCGTTTTTTGGCTCGATGCACGGTTGTAGACGATACACCCAGCTTATTTGCGGCATCTCGGAGAGATAGGTTAGGGTTTCGCTTGAAACTACCGGCAACTCTCTTTGTCGTCTCAGCGGCTTTCGGTTTTCGATTTCCCCCCGATCCAGACTTCCTGGCTGTCGAAAAACGTTCCCCAAACACTTTAATTACATTTGTAACGGTTGATTTGAAACTTTTAGCGATTTTGCCAACTTTGCGTGCGAGTAGCTCGGATTTTCGCGATGCGCGAGCAAAATTTTGATACGCTGCTCTTCTTGCTTGGACGGCATTTTGACAACTGAAGAGTGAATTCCAAAATCAAAATAGGAGCAACATTCTACACACACACACACCTTCAAAATGAGGGGTGTTCAGGTTTTTTAAATGCAAAATTGAAAGAAATACGTCAAGTTGATATTGACCAAATTTTGACCGTATCGCCCTTTAGCGTTGATTAGCAAAAATCACGAAAGTGCATTATAAAGCAAAATTAATAAGAAATGGTTGTAATAAATAATAAAAACCTGAATTAATCCACCGATGATGCGACTGAACCCTTCTTACACTTTATCAGAATTACGAACTCAAATGTGGCCAATATGGTACTGGATGCATATTTTCATCAGAAATTCCAGGAAGGTCCTGGAAAATTCGATATGTCATATTTTGTGTTTAAAAATGGTACCGTTCGACAATCCTTAACGTACTGTTCATTGATGTGATTCAAATATAACCATTAATTGTCTTTAATGACCTGTTTCTGTTAGTTATATAAAAGGAGAAATTACATAAATATTAGCAATTTCATATAATCGTCAATTTTGATTATCGATATGGATTCAATATGCTTAATAAGTACAGGTTCGTTGAAAATTGGTTATATTAAATGGAGACTTTGTGTAATTTTCGAATATACTCGTTGCAGTTCAAAACCAGACCACTCGAGCCAATCGATGCTGCTCTAATTCTATACAGTCGCATAGTGTGGCTAGTCCGCTGTATGTGCTATACAACGCACCAGATGCGACACAATAGAATGCAAGCGGCATCGATTGGTGTGATTGGTCTTGTTTGGTTTTGCACTGCAACGAGTATATTTTCATCTCACAATTATGTGCTCTCAGCTATTGTTTTGGTCATATCTCCATGAAGGATTATCCAATCATAATGAAATTTTGACCAGTTATTTGGAGATTTCATAGCTTTGATTTGGCTCAAACAAAACTAAAATCGGTACACAAATAGCTCAGTATGTAATCGGAGACTAAACTGTTTGATTACTATTATAATAGGCCGTCAAGTACTGTTTCGTTCACATCTTCGTAACGAAATGTTCGAATGAAAAAATAATCAATAGCGTTCTATGGGAATGTTGTAGCTTCCATTTGCCGTCAACATAACTGAAATCGGTTCACAGATGGCTGAGAAACCGATGTGACATTATTTGTAACGCACACACACACATACACACACACAAACACACATACACACACATACATACACACAGACATGTGCTCAGTTCGTCGAGTATATGACACTCGGCCCTGTGGGCCTCGGATAAAAAGTCGAGTTTTCAAGGGATCTTAATACCCTTCTATTGATGTAAGAAGGGTAAAACAATATTAACCCACCATATGTGTTATGATTTGCATAAGCTAGAGGATTCCATTATCACTATACATCAACGTTCTACGTGAACCCCGTGGTTACATGGTTGATATAACCCACCTCAAGTTATTTCATCTTGAAATGATACTGAATGTAGTTGAGGTACATATATCCAGTATATATACAAGTTCAAGTGCGACTAGAGTTCTTAAAACAACCAGAAGCTCATTTGAAGTTCTTGACAGTCAGCCTCGCATCAGAGACAACTCCATCGATCATCTCGCGAGGGCAGGTATATACAATATTCGAGATTGAATACGTGGTCAGCAATGTTGTTTGCTATTCCATAACTCCGCGCCTATTAAATCTCTCTTTATGCATCGCAACACGATACTTACGTATCAATGTCGCTCGAAATGTCCAGAGTTTATCTTTGGGCCTACGAAAGACAACCCAAGGTATCTTTGGGATAAAGTGTCGCACATACCCTGCAGAATGAGAAAAAATAAGAAAAAAGGTAATGGCTATTTAAGTATACTCTCTCTCTCTTCTACGGGAAACATAAGTGCTGTTGTTTTTCTCACCAGTCGCTTTTTAATGAGTTTGCCTGGAAATGTCACAGCGATGTCACGCAACACGATAAAAGCTCACATGCAACCACCATGCAGCTCATCAAGTTGAGCTGTTGAGTTGTGAAGTGGAGCAAAAGGCAAATGTGTATTTTGACAGTTCTAATAAGACCAAAAACAATCTGATGGAAAAAAAAGTGATGTGCTTGAACAGTGCGCTTTTGCAGTTGTTAGTAATTTTTATTTATTATATAACGTTACGTTTTTATTCATTATATTACTCAAAATGGTTGATGTTAGCCATTTTTGAAGAAAATCTAAGAGCAACTTAAGAGAGACGGAGAGTGTACGTGGCCAGATGGATTTTCTTCGACGAATGTACCATTGGGTGGTGGTTAGTAAAATACCGGTGAAGTGGAGTGAAGTGAATTATGTTGCTCTCAGTAAAAATGATGTTTTATGCTATGCGTTGTTGTTATCGTTGTTATTCTTGCTGTGATCCAATGATTATACCTAAAACTATCAAGGTTAGTTGTTTTTATTGATTCATTATTCAATCGGTTGTGAGAATCATAGTTATCATATTTTACAGGTGCGTATCAGTGTTTATACGAACGAAGAGTTACAAGATGTGTACTAGAAATGGAGGAATGAACACAAAATCACTATGATGAAACCTGTCATGGTTATTGTGAATTGTGAAAATATGGACCATAAGAAAGATTAGAATACGGACAGCATGACGGCGACGTGATTCGCCTACGAACCAGTGCCAACCGCTGAATTGAAGTATTCTTCTTCAAGGTGATGGAATTTCAGTTGCCGCACTGATTTAGTATGTTACTTGAGAGGACGCAACCGAAGTCAAATCAATGTGTAATGTCTTCATGACAAATAATGCAAAAAAGTAGTAGTAACTATGGAAATAAACTGAGAAACTTTAATATTTCTTTTAATTAATCATGTTTTGTGTTGTTGCATGAAGCACTTAAAGCTTGCTTCAGATAGAATTGGAACAAAAACAATTGCCTGTATTTCAGTTATTTATTATTGAATTCAAGATCTTTTTTTATACAAATGTAGCGTTTTCTTCATACTTTTAAGAAAAAATACGGATAAAATTATTCGTCACGGTTTCGAAGAAATTCTCGAATTTTTCCTGTAACACGGCTCATTAGGCGGCACACACCTTCTTCGTCCATCGTTTTACCTATCTTATTCCACCAGGTCTTCATCTGATTGATGTCTTTGACAACCTTTCCCTTTGCCTTGAGTCTCCTCTTCATGATTGCCCAGTATTTCTCAATAGGGCGGAACTGGGGGCAGTTGGGTGGGTTAAGGTTTTTCGGAACAACCTGGACCCCTTTCTCTGCATACCATTCTTGAACGACTTTGCTGTAATGACAGCTTGCCAAATCTGGTCAAAACATTACGGGATGGTCGTGAAATCGAATGAACGGCAAAATTCGTTTTTGGAGACACTCTTTTTGGTATAGCTCCGACGTCATTGTCTTATTTGTAACGAAAACTTTCGTTTTTTTGCCACAGCTGCAAATGCCCTGCCAAATCATGAATTTTCGTGCAAATTTGTCGGCAAAAACAAATTTAAATTTGGCTGGAACACCCCCCCGAGCCGTTGCCAAGTAAAATTTTTGACCTGGGATTTGCCCGAAGTCAGCCTTGACATAGGTTTCATCGTCCATCAGAAGACACCCGTCGAACTTGGTCAGCACCTGGTCGTATAGCTTCCGAGCACGGATTTTGGCCACACTATTCTGTTTTATGGTCCGATTTGGCTGTTTGCTAGCTTGATACGACTTGATTCCTTCCCGAAGTCGAGTTCTCCTCACGATACTATGGGCAGCACCGAATTTTCTGGCCAAATCACGGTCCGACAGATTGGGATTCCTTTTAATCGTCTTGAAAATCTTACCACGCAGTTTCCGGTCGACAGTTCCACTCCGACGATTGGCTTGTGGCTTCCGAATCGTCGTCAATGTTTCCTTATACCGTTTGATAACGCGCCATACGGTATTTCTGGGCGATTTCAGCTGTTTAGCTAGCCTAGATGCAGACCACAATGGATTTTCCAAATAACTGTGCACAATTTTTTCCCTTCTTTCGGCTTCCATGTTGATTGTTTACAAAGTACAGTCGATTTGCGGAATGTCAAAAATACATAAGCTGACAAAATTCCCGACACGTGGGCGAAAAGAACTTCCAAATCCGTCCACAAGGAGCGCCACAATATGAGCAAAAGTTTGTTCCAATTCTAAATGAAGCAAGCCTTAATCAATTATAATGTTTGAAAATTGGAAATATCCTTCTTATTAACATGCAACCCTAGAAGTGGACAGCAATTTCTGCTAGAACCAAAGATGAGAAGAGAATGAGCTAGGCAGGTTTTGAAAATTGAATAGAAATCGTTTTGAAATTGAGCGTAGGGCTTTTGTTAGGCAGTGTTTCGAAGCAAACGTATACATTTATGCCACACATCTCCATGCGGGGTAGGTCAAGGCAGGAACAAATGCGCCACCTTGTTATTAATATTTCTACTGGAATGGCATTAAACATTCCAAAGTGAACTCACTGCTCATATTCGTTTCGCAAATTTTATATAAATTTTGATCGAACTTTCGGATCGGCCTTTAATCATCTATACATCTATAAATGTACAAAAAAAAAACTATATTTCTTTTTACTTTGCCTGTGGACATTTCTTAGGCTCAACATTTTTAGCCAATCAAATAAATCTAGTTAAAACAATTGCCAATTCTGTTTGCTTGGTTTACATTAAACAAAAATGTGACTCTTGGATTGACTTCATAGGTATCGTTTCCCAAAAAAAAACATTTGCTCGGATTTACAATTTGCATGAGCATGAGCATGATTGACCGCCCACGCATGCAATTCCGTTATTGCCAGATCAGCTGTATTTACACAAAGAACCAACAGATGATGTTTGGGACTAACATACATCTTCAATGTTTAAAAACTGGTGACCCATTATAAAGCAATACCGGCGCCGGCCGTGCCCGAATGCTGGTCAAGTAGGGAATGGGAAGGAATGTGTTGACATGATACTCGCTTTGGAGGAAGCCGAGAAATCCTCTGCACTTCAACGAGAAATCACTAAGATGTTGGATAGTTGGGGAAAGGTTAGCAGTCACTTTTTCCACTGCTATTACGTTGCGACCGGACTGAAAAATATCACCAATCAACTCCGAACGACCGTAACTTTATACTTTCAATCCTTTAACCAAATTTTCGCGGTTTTTCAGCGTTAAAATTTCACTTCATTTCACTGCCATCGAGAACCGTGATTCTAGACTTCAGTTTTTTTCGATTAATAATAATCATCGATTCATTCGCGAAAAAGTGGAAAAACACTTAAACTTCATAATTTATGTCTTTGTGTCACAATACTACCACTAATTCAACATTTGCTCGGATTTATAATTTGCCGAGAAACTAATGAACTTGTGATTTTATATAATATCAGTTAGCTCTCAACTTCCGAGCCATACAGATGCGCGCAACGGTATCGTTAGCGGAAGCCAATTGCCAGCTATTTTTGAATAGATTGTCTAAAAAGTGAGTTGAATTGAGTGAGGAATAGTTTTGTCGTTAATTTCGTGCCGCGTTTTACCGGTATCGCGTTTCAATGTCCGCGAAAACACATTTCGCATCGACTATGCGAATGTGCCGAAGAAGCCATCATCTGAGGAGGTTCACCAGTTCGTCGGTGAGACGCTGGGACTGAAACGGGAGGAGGTTTTGCGGATTCAATACAGCCGCAACACCGGAATCGCTTTCATCAAAACCACTAGCCTCGATATAGCCCAAAAAGCTGTGGAGGACAATGACGACAAGCACGACCTGGTAGTCGACGGAAAGCAATACAAACTACGTTTGAGGATGGAAGATGGAGCAGTAGTAGTGAGGCTCTTCAACCTTTCCGAAGACGTCACGAACGAGGAAATAGCGAAATTTCTTAGCGCGTACGGAGAGATATTTTCGATCCGAGAGGAGGTATCAGACGAGAAACATTTTTTCCCTGGTCTCCCTACCGGTGTCCGTATCGTACAAGTGGCTGTACAGAAAAATTTTGCATCCTACGTTATCATCGACGGGGAAACGACACTCTTGTCTTACAACGGCCAGCAACAAACCTGTCGATACTGCAGAGAATACATTCACAATGGCATCTCGTGTGTGCAGAACAAAAAGCTGCTGATCCAGAAACTGGCCACTAACACCTCATCGTACGCTGACGTTATAAAGAACCCGAAACTCCAACGACCGAAAGCGGTCGTTCCTAGGCCACTTGCCCCAAAGCCGATCGTTCCGAAGCCGACTGCCCCGAAGCCGATTGCCCCGAAGCCGCTTGGTCCAAAGCTACAGCCCCCGAAACCGGGAAATCAACAGCAGACACAAGGACAGGTAGAATCGATGTCAGAAGCGGAGTCCATTGATGTCACGGGCGATGATTTTCTAAAGCCATCAGATGTGCAGCAAGAGGAAAACAGCAACACATGGATACAAGTAACATGGAAATCGGGGACCCATCCGAAGGGCGACGGTAACGAGACTGATTCGTCAACATCCAGCAGACGACAACTAAGGTCTGCCGGCAAAAAAATGCGCTGGGATAGTGAAAACACCTCCTCGACAAAAATACGAACCTCTAATCCATCCTCTTCTCCAGCTATAATGTCGCAACAATAAACGTGAACAACATCACGAACACAACCAAAATAAACGCATTACGATCATTTATCCGTACGATGGATCTCGACATCGTATTCCTCCAGGAAGTAGAAAACGACCAGCTTACTCTGCCTGGTTTCAACGTTATTGCCAACGTTGACCACGCGAGAAGAGGTACCGCCATCGCATTAAAAGATTACATACAGTTCTCCCATGTCGAGAGAAGTCTAGACGGTCGTCTGATTGCTCTACGCGTCCACGGCACTACACTGTGTTGTGTATACGCCCCATCGGGAACGGCACTTCGCGCTCAGAGGGAGCGATTCTTCAACAACTCGATCGCTTACTATCTTCGTTATCGTACCGAGCATGTCATTGTCGCAGGCGATTTTAATTGTGTGCTACGGCAGTGCGATGCAACGGGCTACAATATGAGTCCGTCTCTCCAGGCCACTGTAAATCAGCTGCAGCTTCACGACGTGTGGCTTAAACTACGTCCTAGAGACGCCGGTCACACATTTGTCACTGCAAACTCTTCTTCCAGACTAGATCGAATGTATGTCAGCAGCGGGCTATGCGGTCAACTACGAGCTGTGAACACGCAAGTGTGTTCATTCACCGATCACATGGCTGTGACTTTGCGAGTATGTTTACCACACTTCGGTCAAACACATGGGCGGGGGTTTTTGTGTCTTCGTCCACATCTCCTTACTAACGAGAACATTGAGGAACTATGTATACGATGGCAGTTTTGGACACGCCAGAGACGAAATTACCGAAGCTGGATGGATTGGTGGCTGGAGTGTGGTGAGCCAAAAATTTCAAGCTTTTTCCGCTGTAAATCGAAACAAGCCTATGACGAGTTTCGTTTTGCGGAGCAATCCCTTTATGACCAGCTGCGGCGAGCACCACAATAATCCGCCTCAAGGGAGAAATGCTCGCTCTGCAGCGACGGTTCACGCAAGCTTTCGTACGAATACACGAACAATTTGTAGCTGGAGAACCATTGGCGGAGCTAGACAATTAGTCTGGAGGGGGCCTGGAGGGGGCCTATCCGAAGGATTTTTTCGTTTATAGAAATATTGAGAAACGCGGAGAATGTAGCGTAATTGTTGGGGACAGGTTATTTTAATTGATAAATCAAAACAAGTTTAATCGAATAATTAGGTCTATTCTGCGCCTCGATGAGTCGAGATGTCTTAAAAGAATCGAGTGTGGAGAATATATACCTCGTATAATTCCGTGTGGATCAAATTGAGAATGGACTCACACGAGGTTACTGTAGTCACCTTACTCGATTCTCTTAAGGCATCTCCACTAACCGAGGCACAGAGTAGATCTAACTCTATATAGAGTCAAGTTTAAACTGAATATATTTAAACTTCAAAGAACAACATTGAGTTATATTAAAATTAAGATTGATTTGGATAACGCGTTTAAAATCTTCAAAATTTTGTCGGTAGATACTCATCCTTCACAACTTCCTTCAGCTTCTTGACGTTTTCTCTATAATGTTGCTTTTGCTCTTCAATAACCTTCAAAAGTTTTTCGTGTGCATTTCTAGATGACAACGATTGCTTGTGAAGTAAATATTTTTCGAAGCATTCCTTATGCAATGTAGTATCGTCATGAGCTTTTATTTTCTCGCCTAGTTTTCTCCTGTTATTGAAAATAGTGCAAATAAACTTTTCATTTTGTTTTCGCAAAGCCTTTGCGCAAAAAATGCGGCAAACATAGCAGAACACTTTATCATTGCTACGACTGTATTCCAACGTAGATGAGAACGACCGTTTTTGGAAAACGAATGCGAGGTTGGACCGGTCCAGATTCAAGCGTACCAAGATCAGACAATTCCATCTTATTTGTCTCCCCGTAAAAAATATTCTCATAGATTTACAATTAAATGTATTGTAACCATACGATAGAATCAATCGTATGTAAAATTGACTATATTGTTCATGACGATAAGATGATAATAAAAGTTATTGTTTCCACAATAGAACCTAATATAAATTGCGACATCGACAATAGAATCAGGGGGTTGTTATGTATCTTAACTATAGAAAAAATCGTTTTTCTCCGAACAAATTTGAGTCAATTACTATTGATTTTATTGTTTCACATTTGTTGAAAATTCTTGCATATAGGGTGAAAAGTAGATCTATTGTAATGACAATATTCATTTTTCATTTACCTGATACATGAACAATAAGATTCATGGTCGGCAATAGATTTAAATGTTACTTTATATTATTTTATTTTAATTCTATGGTTATTTTTATCCGGGTTACTATCATTTTCCGATGAAGCAGATGGAATTGCTAGTTGAGGAAGAACACTAGCGTTGCTTTCAATTGTTCCAAAATTATCAACGTTAGATGATTGTTATCGTAATTCTTGGTGTTCTGAGAGAACAGTGGAGAAGTAAATATGTTGTCAATATAAGTACAGTCTACAAAATGGTATCAGATTTGCCTTATTAGAAGGTTCGGCCAAACATTAGTTTTTAAATAATTTAAAATTGAAAAGCTCAACAAGAATGAGTTCTTTGGCAAAATAGTTCATTCTTATGAAATAAACTATTTTGAAAAGGAATATAAATGATTATAAAATTTTCAAACATGGTGGAGTAAATAAAATTTTCAAACATGGGTGAGTAAATAAAGTTTTCAAAGATGGTGGTAATTTTAAAGACTTTGAAGCACAGTTTATAAATTCAACACAGTTTCAAATTCAGGTTACTTCTATTGTCTAGACATAGAGAATGTCAAATATGATAGTTTTGTATGAAAAACTGTAGATGTATTGATTATATTGGCCACCACTGTTTACTAGGAACTATTCCAGCCAAAAATAGAACCTTTTGATTGAAAATTAAATTCTTTAATGAAATCTTAAGTAAAAATGTTAGACAACTGTTATAATAAATGCGAAGTGAATTTTCTATAAAATCTGACATACAGGCCCATTATGCAGTCTATATCGACAACTAGTGGTACTGAAGTCAACCCCAACAAATGTTATGATTTCAGGAATTTACCTGTTTACATGTTTACCTTACTTCTGAAGCTACATTTTCGAAAATATTATCGTTTTTGAATAAACTTCTATCTCCATATTTTGGTTATGGACATTCGTTAGCTTTCGAAACTTTTAATCAATCTGGGGAGTCTATACTCTACTAAATTGTTCGTACAAGAGAAAATAATACCGTGAATTCTAAAATGTGCCTATAAACAAAACTCATTATTTAAAACCTTTTTGAATAATAAAATTAAATTCGTACACAGAAAAGTGTTTTAAATGTTATGTTTCAACATAACAGGCTCTTCATTTTACTGTCACTATTATTTTAGTTATGAGTCTAGAGGTTTCAATATTAATAGAATTGAAGTATTAGAATTTAGAATTGTTTAGGGGTAAGGCGTTGGGCTTTTGTTAAGCAGTATTTCGAAGCAAACGCAATTAAAAAAATAATTAGTAGTGTATATATTCAGTGATTGGGTTTCCGCCAAAACATAATGTTAAGAGGATCAGCATACGACACCTTACCGGGTTTCTTACGAGGTTGTTAAGTAAACAACGACGAGAAAAAACACTACTGGTAAAAATGAGAAGTTGTGTTTTCAAAAACCTCTAATTGGAATTTGGTTTCCATCACATGTGGTCTTTAGAGAGTGTAAAAACAGAGATTTCACATCGCAAGAACCATAATGTGCCTTTGACGGTATTTGAGCACGATCAAGCATGTTTGTTTCGAAATACTGCTTAACAAGAGCCCTATGCTCAATATCAAACTAATTCTATTCAATTTCATAACCTGCCGAGCGCTTTAGGACTTATCGATACTTTCTCCTCACATCTTTGGTTCTAGCAAAAATTGCAGTTTACTAGTGGGATCCCATGATGCTGGGAAGATATTTCCAATTTCAAAACATTTTAACAGACGCAAACTCTCGAGCGAAGATGATGTAATGTTGTTATATCGGAATTCTCATGGATCTAATTGTCGTTAACTATGGTTTTCTTGATATATGTACCGAATTTTTATCCTATAAGGTACAGTGGGATACAAAAAAGTGTGGGGAAGAGGGTATGTGCACTTTACTCCTTCAGAAATAGTTACTCGTTCAAACTGTTTCTGGAGAAAGCAAAGTACAAAAACAAACTACACTAGGAAAAAACCCTACAATTCCTTAGAAATTATGAATAGTGTTTCATTTCAAATTAGAAATATATTAGGAAAAAATCCTGGGGGGGTCCTGGCCCCCTAGGCACCCCCAGTAGTTACGCCAATGTGGAGAACCTCTGTCCGTGTTCCAGCTGGGTGAAAGGAGACGAAAAAGGACAACGATAGCTCGTTTGGATGATAATAGAGGTGAGATCATCGATGACTCAGCCACCATTCAAGACCACGTACATCAATATTTCTCCGAGTTGTATGCGGAGCCAGCAGAAACAGTGCAACACGAAGATTTCCAGTGCAACCAGGTTGTTCCAGAAAACGACCCAGCAAACATGTCGTGCATGGACGCGATCACTACGGCGGAAATATGGATGGCAATAAAATCGAGTGCTTCCAAAAAATCGCCCGGACCAGATGGGATTCCGAAGGAATTTTATCTCCGGACATTCGACGTTATCCATCGAGAGCTGAACCTTTTGCTAAACGAGGCACTAGCATCTAATTTTCCATCGAAGTTTGTAGACGGTGTTATCTTTTTGGTGAAGAAAAAAGGAGCTGGTAACACTGTCGGCTCGTATCGACCTATTTCTCTTCTCAACTTTGACTACAAGCTGCTCTCTCGCATTCTGAAGGCGCGCCTGGAAACTGTGATGAGAACACATCATATACTCAGCAACGCTCAAAAGTGTTCTAATGCACACAACAACATCTTCCAGGCTACGCTTGCTTTGAAGGATAGAATCGCTCATCTGACGCACGTAAACAGGTCGGTAAACTAGTCTCATTCGATCTGGACCATGCCTTTGATCGAGTAAGACACTCATTTCTCTTTGAAAATATGCGCTCCCTCGGCATCAACAGCTATCTCGTGGATTTGCTCTCTCGGATCTCAACTTTATCCTCTTCCCGCCTTCTGATAAATGGGCATCTGACGGCATCGTTCCCCATCCAGCGGTCGGTGAGACAAGGGGACCCGATCTCAATGCATTTGTTTGTGTTGTATTTGCACCCGTTAGTGGTCTCCCTCGAAAGAGTGTGCGGCACTGACTTGATAGTAGCATATGCGGATGATATCAGCGTCATCACTACATCGGCACATACAATTCAAACGATGCGGGACTTAATTGATAATTTCGGGCGTGAATCAGGATCTGTGCTCAACTTGAATAAGACGACGTCGATTGATGTAGGTTTCGTCAATGGGAACCCGATCCATGTCGACTGGATAAGGACGGAAAACAAAATCAAAGTTTTAGGCGTGATCTTTGCAAATTCTATACGGCTCATGATCACTCTCAACTGGGACGTACTGGTAGGCAAGATCGCGCAACAGGTGTGGCTACATTCGATGCGCACGCTCTCTCTTCATCAGAAAGTAATCCTACTCAACACCTTTATTACGGCCAAGGTATGGTATTTATCATCCGTATTGCCGATGTATTGTGTCCATACATCCAAAATAACCGCAACCATGGGGACTTTTCTGTGGAGGAGACAGCCAGCGCGTGTGCCAATGCAACAATTGGCTAGACCACGCGAGCAAGGAGGACTGAAGCTGCAACTGCCTGCGCTAAAAGCTAAAGCACTGCTGATTAACCGCCATCACCAAGAGATCGAAATCCTTCCTTTCTATTATTCCTTTCTTACCCAAGCAAATCCTTTTCCTCCCCCTGCTGATCTTCCCTGCCTTAAAACAATCCTGCAAATTTACCCTCGTTTGCCTCCCCAAATCCAACAACATCCTTCCTCCGATCTAATTCATCGCTTCTACATTGACCAAACTGACCAACCATCCCGTTGTGAACTGGAGGCGGGTTTGGTTCAATATTGGAAGTAGAGTGCTGACATCAACGCAACGGAGCAGCTGGTACCTGCTGGTGAACGAAAAAATCGAACACAGATTATTGTGGCACACCATTCGGCGCGCAGAAAACGAGCAGTGCCTAACCTGTAATGGAGCAACAGAAACACTGAAACACAAGCTGAGCGAGTGTCCACGAGTGAACGCGTCATGGTGGCATTTGCAGAACATGTTGACGACAATTCTCTACAACCGGAGGAGGCTCTCATTTGAGGATCTCATTCATCCTGTTTTGGACAACATAGGCAGAAGACAAAAAAATGAAATATTAAAACTTTTCATCAACTACGTCACCTTTATCATGAATTGTGATAACGCAGTAGACGTAGGCGAATTAAATTTTCATTTACAAGTTGAAATGTAATAAATTGCACTGTAATTTTTTTTATACAAATTCAACCAAAATAAACCAAATTTTACGTAAAAAAAAAATATATATATATAAAATATATTCCAATATATACAGAATAAATAAACAAAATTTAACAAATTAATTAAACAAATTTAATCAATATTATTATTATGAGTTATTTTATGTAAATGATCATGTATCAACAAATTATTTATTATAGTTAACCGTATATATTTTATACATGTAGCAAGGGCTTAAGATTTTAATAAGTATTAACCCAACTTAATTAAGAGGTTATGTATAGTGGGACACATTCTATTTTTTCCAAGATTTTTCCTTCGTTCTACAGTTTGAAAAATAATTTTTAATCCAAACGAAACTAAGATAAACTCAAATATGATTGGAGCAAAGCCTACCGAGATATTTACTCCAAATTGATTTCGAATTTAGTTTATTTTGATTTTGTCTTTAGTTCCCACTATCATGTGTGAGTGTGTACGAAAACAATAAATTTATTTCAGTACACGCACACTCTCAAATATATGTGCAACAAAAGCTGTGTATCAAACTCATGAATCATGTGTCACGATTGCACGATATGATACAAAAACTGACACGGAGAAAAACAAATATACTCTACAGCATAAATTCTATGCTAAAACCGTATTCGATCTATCCAGTCATTGGAATGAATAAACCAGGTTTATGTATTGATAAGAATAAAACAAATATATGCGTTCCAATGCATCTATCAAATTTATGCATTCTAATGCATACTTGAAATATATGCATTTAAATGCATATTTGTATGATTATATACATTCCAATGCATAATTCAAATTTATGCATTGCAATGCATATTTGTACAAAAATTCAAGAGGATTATTTTTGGATGTTTTTTTTTCTTTCGATTTTATAAATGAAATAAAAGGTAAACATTTTTGAAAAAAGTTCTTCCAAATTCATTCTCACACTCTTTTTAGTTGAGGTGCCCATCAGTGCACTGATGTGTCGGAGATGTGGAATCTGCTAGCATGTCAAAATATTTTATCCACGTTTTTCTCACGTCACGAGTCTTTGTATCGAAGTTTTGACATGATATGTGATGCCCCACCTCCGCCACATCAGTGGGCGCCTCGACTGACACTCACATTCTTACACACGATGGCAGAGCGATGCAAAGCTCGCAACCCGTAAAAAAATTCTCATAGATTTACAATTAAATGTATTGTAACCATACGATAGAATCAATCGTATGTAAAATTGACTATATCGTTCATGACGATAAGATGACAATAAAAGTTATTGTTTCCACAATAGAATCTAATGTATATTGCGACATCGACAATAGAATCAGGGGGTTGTTATGTATCCTAACTATAGAAAAAATCGTTTTTCTCCGAACAAATTTGAGTCAATTACTATTGATTTTATTGTTTCACATATGTTGAAAATTCTAGCATATAGGGTAAATAGTAGATCTATTGTAATGACAATATTCATTTTTCATTTACCTGATACAAGAACAATAAGATTCATGGTTGGCAATAGATTTAAATGTTACTTTATATTATTTTATTGTAATTGTATGGTTATTTTTATCCGGGAAAATACACGTGCTTTCGGGAGACAAAAAATATATTTGCACAAGTCGGCCAAGCTCCTAGAGTATTTAATGCCGGAGACAGACAAACAACGTACAGCGTTGTACTCCTTTAGTCTAGTACGTGTTTTTCGGTACTCGATTAAAGTATTTGACAGTTCGTACAACGCTGTACGTTGTATGTCTGTACCAGGTATAACGCCGGTAACGTAATATGCACGGAAAATAATAATCAGCTTAAATGTATTGCAATGAATAAAATATATTGATCCAATGCATACTTTTCAGGCATTGCAGTGATTTAAAAGGAATAAAGCGTAGAAAGGAATATATAATATGCTTTTCAGCATTTTCGATTTTCTCCGTGGACAGCGCAACTCATTAAATTCAGTCACCAAAGGCAATTGGTGAATTAAACAACACAGCGTGTGTATCTATACGCTTCGAGGAAAAATTTCCAACTACACGCTAAGATAAGATTACCGAAAATACGGTTTTCATTTTACCGAAAATTAGGTTTTGGTAGCAAAACCTAAAGTATCGGTATAATTTACCGAAACAAAACGTTTGATTTTACTTAATATGTCAGTAAAGTGAATTTACAGATTTTATCGTTATATTTTACCTAAATTTGGTTAAAAATGCTCTCATTGAGCTGCTAGCACTTTCGGTAAAAATTACCGTACAAAAATAAGTAATTATTAATGTTTTTCCCGGTTTTCCAGCAATACCGAAATTTCGGTAATCCATGTTTACCGATAATTTCAGTATGTGCACTTTTGTGCGATTTTCGGTATTTTTTACCGAATTTTCCGTTTTCTTGTCTTAGCGTGTAGGTTGTTAAGTCGACCAACAGCAATGAGGTCTATACAGGTGGAGCAGAAGTGGTTAAGTTGTATTGGTGCAATGTAAAATACTGTCATTGTGTTTCTGAGATGATGTACAGCTCTTTTTTGTAAACATGCGTGACGTAGATCTCCAAAAACAACAGTTCACAAAAGCAGCAAATCACATGGTGAATTGTTTAAATTCGGTAATTGGTATATTTTTCTAGAGGTTTTGTCTGAAAAATGCCTTTTTGTGCACTAAAAGTATGCGGAAAAAAAACTAAACTTGCTTTGTTATCATTCGCTTGTTTTTGGAGTTCTACGTCACCACCCGAAATCATGGATTGTTGACACATTTTTCGTTACTAAACCGACAAACACCTTGCTCTTCTCCACCTGTATAGACCTCATTGGACCAACAGCACGTTTGCCTTTTGTTTAGCGATGGGCATTTTACACAAAAAAATCGATTCTGCTGAATCGATTCCCTAAATCGAAAAAAAATGATTCGAGAAGAAATCGACTACGGAGAAATCGATTCGAGAAAAATCGATTTGTAATTAATATAATTACAATTTAAAAATTATCAAAGCAAATTTTAGGTAATTCGTTACATTTCCAGAGAGCAAATTATATGTTTGATCTTGTGTTATATTGTTCTACAGAAAACAGCTTTGTGTGAATACATTGTCATCAGAGCGACCATAAAGGGTGATACGGTCAAAATTTGGTCAAGGGAAAACGCGTGTAAATCGGTGAAATCGTTTATTTAAAAAATCAAATTAAATTTCTGTTTCAAGTTCAATTAGTATAAAATTCAGGAAAAATATTCAGTTAGGCTTCCGCTTTTCCAAATCCGAATTGCCGGGCCTTACGCTTGACCCCTGCCATCAGATTTTGTACAGCCACCTTGTCCACCTTCTTCGCCGCAGAAAGCCAGTTTGCCTTGAACTGCTGCTCGTCCTTAGCAGTTTTTTTTTGTCTTCTTTAGGTTCCGCTTGACAATAGCCCAGTATTTCTCAATTGGGCGGAGCTCTGGCGTGTTGGGAGGGTTCTTGTCCTTGGGAACCACCTGCACGTTGTTGGCGGCGTACCACTCCATGGCCTTTTTACCGTAATGGCAAGATGCCAAATCCGGCCAAAACAATACGGAACAACCGTGTTTCTTCAGGAAAGGCAGCAGACGTTTATTCAAACACTCTTTCACGTAAATTTCTTGGTTGACAGTCCCGGAAGCTATGAAAATGCTGCTTTTCAAGCCACAGGTACAGATGGCTTGCCAAACCAGATATTTCTTTGCGAACTTTGACAGTTTCGTGTGCTTGAAAATATCTGCTACCTTTCCCCTTCCTTTTGCCGTATAAAACTCCTGTCCCGGAAGCTGCTTGTAGTCGGCTTTGACGTAGGTTTCGTCGTCCATTACCACGCAGTCAAACTTCGTCAGCATCGTCGTGTACAGCCTCCGGGATCGTGCTTTGGCCGTCGTATTTTGTTTATCATCGCGATTTGGAGTCACTAACTTCTTGTAAGTCGATAGTCCGGCTCGTTTTTTGGCTCGATGCACGGTTGTAGACGATACACCCAGCTTATTTGCGGCATCTCGGAGAGATAGGTTAGGATTTCGCTTGAAACTACCGGCAACTCTCTTTGTCGTCTCAGCGGCTTTCGGTTTTCGATTTCCCCCCGATCCAGACTTCCTGGCTGTCGAAAAACGTTCCCCAAACACTTTAATTACATTTGTAACGGTTGATTTGAAACTTTTAGCGATTTTGCCAACTTTGCGTGCGAGTAGCACGGATTTTCGCGATGCACGAGCAAAATTTTGATACGCTGCTCTTCTTGCTTGGACGGCATTTTGACAACTGAAGAGTGAATTCCATAATCAAATTAGGAGCAACATTCTACACATACACACCTTCAAAATGAGGGGTGTTCAGGTTTTTTAAATGCAAAATTGAAAGAAATACGTCAAGTTGATATTGACCAAATTTTGACCGTATCGCCCTTTAGGGGCTTATCCAGCAAACTCATGAATGTCAGGCGTGCCATGCACTCAGGTTTTAGCTTATACCTCTTATCACTTTTCTCAACCATACTGTTTAAACGCAGACAAAATATCGTAAATAAAACCGGATCGACATTGATATGTAAAAATTACACCGAGCGGGCTGGGGCAGCAACGCGAAAACAGCTTAGTAGATGACACTGTGAGAGGTTTGCTGTGCGAAGCGAAAGAGCGGGAGCGAGTTTAAGGACATACACGATGGAATCCCCTTATGGCAGGAGCGATGGCCTCCTCATCCACACATGCACACTTTAGGTGTGCTCAACAACATATGCCAAATTAATCCACTTACCTGCAGTGAATCATTGCCATACTGCTAATAGGACAGCAGAACACAATATTTAATCAGTTCACACTGTTTATTTCACTGAAAACACTCTGAATTGATCAACTAGTGCTCATTTCCCCAAAGCAGATAATTTTTTGTCGCCTTTGTTTACCTTTTTAAAGCCAGGATCTGCCTATTATTTTCTCACAAAAAACTATACTTCCACTTTCCGTAGCCACCTGAACACTATTTACTTTCACTGAAAGATTTATTATCATCGCGCTCTTGAAAAAAGTGGACGAAAAATCTGTTTAATTAACGAGAATGGTGCAAAAATTCAGCAGCCGGTCTCAAAACTGGGCGTTTTACTTTTTTCTAATTTACACTCAGCTGTGCGTAGCGTAGCAGAGCACAGTGTTGTCAGCAACTGTTTGCGCGAGTGTGCTGGACTGATAAAAGTTTTGATTAACGTAGTAAAAAATGCCGCGTCTTACTAAAAGAAGAAAAGCGGCTTTTTGCGTGAACGGGCTAAAAAAAGTTATAAGAAGTGCTGTTGATCCCTTATCGTGGACATTCGAAAACCCATTGAATAGTGGTTTTACTTCACCGTCAACTGATGCTGACTTTCATCGCAAAATAAGTTCCGGAGAAGAATCTGTTGGCGAATCTTCCGACTTTACAAATGACATTCCTATACCTGGCCCAAATGATACTGGTTTTGAAAATCCCGGTCTTACTTCCGAATCCGATGGTGAGTGTGTTTTTGATTTGCTTTGTAATTGTTTGTTGATTTGTTTGTTGTTTGGAAAGAAAAGGTAAACAGGCTTCAATCCCTTTCTTTTCCTTGGAAGCAGGAGCCAAGGGTAGGGAAGTCTGGGTTGACTTGATCACCCTTTTTCGTTATGGATATATCACTGCGGAAAAAATGAAACTTGATGCGGTTTTTTCACAGGCTCATAGTTCTATATTAAACATTATGTGTACGACAAAAAAAAACACACATACCTTTAAATGTTCGACAGGGTACACGGGTACCCACCAAATTCAGTTTGTGCCAGAAATCGTTAACTCCAAGGAATTAACAAAACAGAAGAAATGGTAATAGAAACACTATATAAAAACATGGGATTGAAACAAATAGGCGAAGATGAAAATACTTGGACCGAAGTTAATTTTTCAACTTTAATTTGCGTGGTCTCCAGTAAACTCAAATTTTGAATAAATATAGCCGAAACATGCCAGTCATAAATAATAAAAATTTGAACGCTCTGGACCCATTCAATATTTAAATTAAAAATAACTTCGGATCAAACAAGCCCAACGTTCAGGTGCAGCCTTCGCTTACTTATTATAGCTCATACCTCTTACTTTACAAGTTACCTCTTAGTTACCTCATACCTCTTAGTTACAAGCTCAAATTTCAGAGATATTTGATCTGATCCCAAATATGTTTCAAATCAATTCCATGTATATTAATATTGTTTCTCTCATTCAGCTTTTTCAGAAGATAATTCAACCTTTCTTCTGATTAATAAGAAAGAGGTAAAGGGTAAAATTCCAGAACGCGTCCTAACCATGAAACCATACTTGTCCCTCTCCTCAGTGGGAGACAAGAGCGAATATACCACTTCCTCTTCTCTTTTTGTTCATGCAAAAGCGCTGCACGCAGCAGCATACTCACCATACTCATACTCTGTAGTTTTTGAAATGAGCTGCGCGGTGAAAATAAATCACTTGCCTCTGAAAGCCACTGGCGAGTAAACTCAGCGCTCTGAAACGCACTGCAGTGAATACAGAGAACCGCACCCCAGAGAACTCTGGAGTGCGTTAACTGGTCAGATACACTGATGTTGGTTGATTCTCTAAATAAGTAGATTAGCAAGCGCGTTTGTGAATGGTTTGTCGTTCAGGTTCCGGTTTCCATTTTTATTCATTTCGGTTTTGATATGTTCGTTATAACTTATAAATTTGACCTTGGGAATAAAGGATTGCAGATTCTAGTAATGGAGCGTGTACGAAACCATAGGCAATATTTTTACCTTTGAAAATACATTATCTTGCATAGGGTAAGGCTGCAATGGTTGCGGTACCTTTAAAGCATTAGGTCTATAGTTGTGAATAGAGACTCCATAAGCAACTATAGGAACCTAACATTCGCCCTATACAGGATAAATAGATTAATGTTTAAGGCATGGGAGTGTGGGTATCTTATGCGTGGTTTAACGAGCCACAACCCTAACCATAATGTATTTCCTGGCGACGACGGATAAAACGCTCTGCGCGTTGCTAAGAAGTGCACAATAGGACGGCTCCATATAAAGCAGTAGCCTTAACTACATACAATATTTGAATTTAAAATTAATACATTGATTAAACATTCACATGTTCTACGGGAGAGGGAGTAGTTTTGACACTTTTTCTTTCAATTTTTCATATATTTTGTGAACGTCGCCAGAGATCCTGAATTCATTCTAGTTGTCATTTGGACATCGAACATCATAAGAGTGTGTTAAAGGTATGCGTTTATGCAATTTTGAGTTGTTTATTTGCATTTCGGAAAAATACATATTTGTCCGGATGTGCCCCGTACGTGGGGTAGTTTCGGACAGTCATGGGGCACATTCGTAAAACGAAAGTAACTTACACAGATTCATGAATTTTTTAGTTTTCTACCTATTTCTAACCTACAGACCAAGGCTGAGGTCCAATGACAAAACTTATAACTCTAGACTAACATTTGAAAAGAGGGGAAAGCGAAAATGTGAAGAAATCATATTATGTTGGAGCTACAGGCAAGCTACTCTAAACTCGAAAAGTAACATTGTTGCTTTTTATAAAATTGATAAAAAATGGAATTCCTCAGTTGATCTATATGATGCATTGGGTAATTACATCTGGCCAACACAGTGAATTTTAATATTTTCATAAGCTTAAGCAAGGAGGAAATCACTATGTTTTGTGCCAATATATTCATCAGTTGTGTGATTACCAGTTATCAACTGTACCGACTGTATCGGCTTTGTACAAATATAATCATCTGAATGTGCCCGAGTGCGACCCAGATGGGCTGTAATGTAAAATCTTTGCTTTTTGGTGCTATACGGTATACGGACTGCCTGCTTTACGAGTTAACGGATGTACCCAGATAGAACCAATGGTGTCAGAAATGTTTTTGCATGTGCCCGGAGTGAATCGCCCCTAGAGCTTTAATTAATAAATTGATATTATTTAGTCAAGCCCGGTTTATTTGACATGTATCCACTGTTCATTTAGCGTGTAAACAACAAACAAAATTAAGTCGCTAACTCTCACAAATTTAATGACAGGAGAGCCAGAGTATTGAGAGACTCAGTCAGTAAGGGTATTTCTACGGCGAACACTAGTGTTAAGCTCCGAACGCAAGGGACCCGAAGCGGAACGATAACCATGCAAAAAAATACCCGATTCAAATGAATTTGCTTGCCGGTTAGAAAATTATTAATCTTCATATATAAACTGGTTAGCCATTTTCGCGTCATTTGAAACGTCGTAATCAGAGGTTTGGAAAAAATGCGTAAAAGAAGAACTATTTACTCCTCAAACAGTTTGTTTTTGAAACTGATTGGGTGAGAAATGTTGAATCTACTCTCTTTTAATATCGCAGTGCCACGGATGCCAAGAATTATAAATACCCATTTGAATCTGATCGCGAAGCAAGACACATTTCTCTGATATGACCGCAGATTGTATAGCAAGACCAAAAAAAATGATCTGCAAAATTTTGAAGTAATAGGGTATGTGTCCCTTGACTCAGCCTATTACGCAACCATCGATTACATTTTTGATTATAACTCTTAAAGTTTTCAAGCTGAGATTCAACTAGCTCTACACTTGCTAAGATAAGTTTGATAAGACATTTGGTAGTATGTATCACGAAAACTCTTTTTATTAAGTCAGAAACTTTCAAGGGATATGGATTTAATGTCGGTCTACAGGCACCAAATTGGGTCTATTCTTGGATGCAACTTCGAAAATTACACGGAAGTGAACAACTATAAGATGATTAATATTGTCTCAATTGCTTTGGATTACATCGGTCATCCTAAAAGCAACATAATTTTGTTGATTATTGCTAAATTAATGACACATTTTGTACAAATGAAGGAGCTAAGCTAACATTACATCCCGTTACCCTTATATAAGTAGGGATTCCCCCGTTGCGTAATATGTTAAGATGTAGGCCATCTTTAATTACAGTTCGTTCTAGATTTGATTGACGAATTGGTTGGACGTAGTTCCGAAATCTAGTGGAAATTATTAGTTTGCAGTTGCTAGCCAATTGAAAAGTTTTAGTGAGTCCTCTTTTATCAAGAAAACCGTTGTTATAAGTAAGCCTAATCCAACCGACTAAATTTGTATACCAGTATCGTGAAATTGTCTAAAGAAATCCATGGTGGTTTAGCCCAGTGAGATTTTTCTGTAAATTGTATGGAATGAAGCCTAACCACAAAAAAAATTAGTTCTTAGCTGAATAGGCTTAAATGTTTGCTAACAAAAACCAATAACACAATAAAAACACACAATAACTCAGTTTGAGGTTCTGGTAACTATTCGTCACATGAAAGACCAAAGTGAAAAAACGAGATTGTAATATGGTGCGTTCTTTTTTACTTGAATGACCTAATATCCTTTAAGCGAAGGTGTTACGTCCAGGTAGATGTAGGAGATCGCATACGCCGCCAAAGACTCGCCAGCTTGTAGCTATGTCTCGTCTGCGAGTAAGTGATATTCCCCAGTGCATCACGGGCCATCGGAAGTCGCCACTCTTCCGAGGTGTGCATACCGGTCACCAATTACCGGATCCATCCCGAATTCGGCCACTCACAGCATCATCAGCATCAAGATGTACTACATGGCTGCAGAACACCAAGAAGCACAAGGATAGATCTTTCCGTATTATTTATAAATAGTAAGCCACATAAAACAAAGATAACTGAGCGAGAATACGAATAAATGGGGCAATAAGAACGATACCGAGTCTGGACATCTTTTTCTGGCGCCTTGTTGTGATGCAACTGTCAAAGCGAGCAAAAGCTATGGAATTTGACAGATCTATACTCGACAGAATTTCAAATCAAAACAAAGGGAACGCCAGTGCCATTCTTCATCTATATCTTAATAAATCTATTATTATAACAGATTGAGTTTAAACATGTAAACATTTTCTTCCGCTGAATGAGATGTAGTTATTGATACTTTCTTCAGCGGTTTCTATATATGATGATTTTGCAATAACGCCCATTTAAAATTTAAATCTAGAGTTTATCATTCTATTTCATGCAAGCTGAACCAAATGAATGAAAATTTAATTGAACTGACGCTTTTTGTTTATAATTTTTGTTATATTTTCGTTTGCTAATGTGTGTTATTTCTGCAAAAAAACGTAGGTGTGTGTTTTAAATTTAATCCTCGGATCGTCAGTGTCTACCATGGCTTTTTTTCTGTGTTGAAGCATGTCATAGACAAAACATTTATCTTCAAACTACACCGTGTCCTGTCAGTTTGAACGTAGTTTTCTGTTCATAATCTGATATTAACTTCTTGTGCATAATGTAGCACTAAGAATAACTGAAACAGCCCCCATTCTTGAATAAGAAGGGGTTCTATCTTCTATCAGAACCTGCTACCTATCGGAATAATACAAATTCGTGTTTCGGTTGCCTGGGTAGTTCTCATGTTTGGTTGAAATTTTTGTTTCATTTGTATGAGAGCACCTCCCCCAGTCAAAGAAGGGGTCTCGAACCACCATAGAAAAAAATCTTGCCTTCAAAAACCCCCACATGCCAAATTTAGTTCAATTTGTATGAGAGCCTCCTTCCCCTTCTAGAGAAGAGAGGGGTCTCAAATCACCATAGAAAAACATTTCGCCTCCAGAAAACCCCACATGCCCAATTTGGTTTCAATAACTTGATTCGTTCTTGAATTATTCAGAAATTTGTGTTTCATTTGTATGGGAGTCTCCCCTTTCAGAGAAGGGAGGGGTCTCTTACCTATCATAAGAACATTCTCCATTCCCAAAAAACCCCAAGACGAAACATGTGGTAAGGCATTGAACAGTTTCGAATGTGCCCCATCAACACCCAAAACGAATAACTACTAAAGAAATAAGCCTTTTGTTTCTCCATTATTATCTTATTATCACGTTTTTTCCTTGTATATCGGTTAACAACTTAGGTGGAGTAGTTATACATCTAAGTCATTCACAAAGGAATTGAAAAATCCTCACAACTTTGAACTCATAAGTTTGGAATCATGCATAAAAAAGGGCACTGAAGATTTTCTAAAGATTTGGCTCTGCAGAGCGGCCTCTCAAGAGGACACCAGCGAGAACTAGGTGGGTGCGCTCGAGAGCACACCTCGTTTATTTCACTCGAGAGCGTGCTCTTAAATTTTCACCACAAATGCTCTCAAGAGACTCCCTCTCACACTTGGCTTGTTTTGCACTCATCGTAATCGTGGTGAGTTGCTCGCCAGTGTGGCAGCTGGTTCATCCCCAGAGGAGGCAAGCAATATGCATGTGAGAGGCGCACTTGGGTGAAATGCCATGTATGCATGAAGGCATCCATGGGTTTTAAAATCAAGAGTGATATTGTTGTTCTGGATAAAAATATTATTGTCGAGGCACAGGCGTCAATGCACATCTGTCAGGCACATAAATGAGTCCTTTTATTGAACAGCAATGATCATACTGATTACCTCATGCATGAAGTAATTTTAATGAATCGTACTTTAAAACCAAAATTGAAAAATAAGTACAATTATTTTTTGAAACATGTGTGGCAGTGGCACATGATGATATTTCTATTAAAACATAGAGTAAATACATACATTGACTTACCAAAGCTCCAAATTGAAATAAAGTAAAGCAAATCAACCCACATAACAAAAACAATTTGCTATATAGTCGAGACTATATTTCGAATGCAAGATATATTATCACATTTTATGTTATTGTTATCGAATAGTTTAATCTCATTTTCACCATACAACCTCTAAATTAACACATATTGTTAACGTTTGCCATATTGTCATTGAAAGGTTTTTTATTGTTTGTACTTGGTCTGGAATATATACCAACTTTATGGCGTAGAGTACAGCAAAAATTTTGTTCGTGAAAATTGCCATTTTTTATGGTAACCTAACTTAACCGCCTATTCAGCATATTGTTATTTGTCCTTTTACCATCTGACATATTGTTAAAACCAAATAGGAGATTTTAAGTTTATAGTTGTTAACTATAAGGGTAAATGTCGCAAGAATAACGGAAACGGTTGTCAACAATAAGGGAAATGGTCTAGGAATGGTTTGTGATTATGCGGGAAATCTATTCATTTTTATTAACATAACAACATAAAATAATATCTCGTTGTGTTTGTGCTACGTACCCAAGTAACTTTAAAGCGTTTCAAAATAAGAGATCATTATTATGAGTAAACAACATTCAACTGGATTCGTGTGAAAAAATTAATAACAATGTGGCAATCGAATTATGTTGTATAACATAAGCGGTCGTTTGTTGTCAGAGTACAGTATGGCGTGAAAAGGTCCCTGGAATTGTTTTTCAAACTGCAAAAATCCCATTTATTATCTCAGTTGCATAATTTCAAACGTTTTTAATACATTTTATGTTTCAGCCATCTACTCAAAGACTTATTCGATAGTTTATGATTTAAATAAGAATTGAATATTAACGTTTAAAATTCCCAAATATTTGTATTCAACTAGATGTATCGCTTAATAATTAGCTTGCTAATTATGCCCCAGACTCCCCAACCTTTAAAATGGATTCTTGTTTTGAGGCTTTATGCGTTTTTAAAAATGCGAATATTGTAGGGAATAATTAAATGGATGTACTGTAATCCACATAGACAAATTAAAATTACTGGCAACCATGACCGTTTTCTTCATGATGCACCAATACTATCATATGAGAGCAAACAAGTGTTTGCACTACTACATGCATGTTGAATACCTACACGCTAAGACCAGAGTGCCGAAAATTCGGTAAAAATACCGATAACCGCACAAGAGTGCACATACTGAAATTATCGGTAAACATGGATTACTTAGATTTCGGTACTGTTGGTGACAAGCGAAAAACGTTAATAATTAACTATTTGCAATCGTTTATTTTTACCGAAAATTAAGTTTTCTTTTTCTGTTTTGCGTTTTTGGACTGCTATAATAAAAATGTTTGAAGCAAGATTGTAGGATCTATTTTTTTCGGATTTATTCCCCACTAAACGGATCAGAAAAAATGTGAACAGGCTTTAATTAGGTATTTTATTTTCAAGTAGTTATTTTTATTCCAAGTAGACATGGCTGCTTGCTGACCACAAAATATGATTTTTCCATGTAAATACACATAATACACTCCCTGTTTTGGTGCAGTTGCCAGACAAACAATCTAAGGGTATTCTCCTGGTGGTAGAGTATTGGACCAACCACAGACAGACGTTTAAGCTAGAACAAAATTAATCGATAACTTTGTGTAAATTTTCAAATCGCTAGCAAACGCTAGCGTTAGCAATTGCTGCTTCACTAACGCCACGTAGTTCACTTAGTCGAGATGCCCACCGATGTGGTGAAGTTACGGCATCTGCTAGCATGTCAAAATATCACTCCATCGTTCGCCACAAAGCACCCGATATTGATACGATGTTTTAACGTGCAATTAGATGCCCCATAGCGGCTACAAAACTAACAGATTTGCGTTTTGCTAGTTGCTCATTGTCATTTGGCGATTTCTTTTAAATTGACGGTTACGAAATTTTACACACGCTGAAATTCAAGCTTGAATGGCTGTGGACCAACCTTCGACAGGCTGAAATATATAGAATAAATTAGTATGTGTATATGAATCAAGTGCAATTTATTTCAATTTTTGAGATTCGTCGTATGATTTACATACAAATTGAATAATTAACTTACCTTCCAGTTTTTTCCTTGTTTCCGCATCGATTAATTATGTCAGTTCCTCCATTTTTCCAGTGATCTACAATTGAATGATAAAAAAATATACTCCATTGAATATAGGTAATATTTCAATTCCGGAGGAATTTACGAAGCTGTTTCTTCAACAGTAAACAACCTTTCCAATTGTCAATTTTTCACGAATTACAGCTCAGTTCCTCTATAGAGTTTTGCTGTTAGTATCCTGAACTGAACTATAGCCCGCAACTATTGGCTAGCAATCGACTATGGAAATGTTTATTTACATGCACAGAACCGCCTTTTAAAAATTTCTCCTGAATTTTCATGATCCGCTTATGGTAAATATTTCTACTCACCCTTCGGGTTGGCTGCCACAAATCTCAGTCTCTACAGCTGGTTTCTTTCTTCATTTTGAAACTAACCTCGAAACTATTTAGCCTGAAGGCGAGGAGACGGTAAAATTGCAATATATCCTAAACTTCGCAAAGGCGGTAGTGTTGATTCTCAGATGCAGCGCAGTGATAAAATTTTAAACCAAATTTAGGTAAAAAAACGTAAACATTTAAAAATCCACTTTACTTAAAAAAATAAGTAAAATTTATCGTAATCAGTCGTTAAATTTTACTGAAATTTTAGGTTTTACTACCAAAAACCTAATTTTCGGTAAAATTGAAACCTAATTTTCGGTAATCTTATCTTAGCGTGTAGGATTCATGGAGTTTCACCTTAAGCTAATGCCAAAGATCAAGGTGTACCTAAGTGCTAAGTGAGGGCGATTATTGATATTGACCAATGTCATTCAGAATAGGTCTGGCAGCTTGTAGTGCCATTGCAACATGCTGCCATGTTGCAATCACTTATTGAGTCACTGATCACTATAGTCACCAGATTCATAGTATAGCGGATAAACAACGTGAGCCAATTTGAACTGTCAGCTGGCGGAGTCAATCGAGCATATCCTCGAGAAATTCATGCTAAGCGCCTAAAAGCCATTTGTAAACAACGTTGATTTCTCACAAATCACGAGAATCCCACTATATCCTGCTACTCCATATGGTAGAACTAACATTCTTCTACCAAATGCTGCTTTCATTTCACGAGAGTGATTTAAGATTCAAGAGAAATCGATATTTAAAGTCATTGTTTACAAATGGCTTTTAGGCCCTTAACACGAATTATCTCGAGATATGCTCGATTGGCTCCGCCAACTGACAGTTCAAATTGGCTCCCGACGTTGTATCCGCCAGACTATGAATCTAGTGACTATACTGATTACCTATTTCGTGTAGAATAATACCACACGCTAAAATAACATTACCGAAAAATAAGGTTTTCATTTTACCGATACTTTAGATTTTGGTAGCAAAACTCCAAGTATCGGTAAAATTTACCGAAAGAAAACGATTAATTTTACCTATTATTTTAGTAAGCGGATTTGGCAAATTCTCATCTTTATATTTTGCTTAAATTTGGTTTATAATACTCTTATTGGGTTGCAAGCACTTTTGGTAATAAGAACCGTAAAAAATTAGTAATTTTTAACGTCTTTTCCTGCTTTCCAACTATACCGAAATTTTGGCAATCCAAGTTTACCGATACTTTCAGTATGCACTTCTGTGCGGTTTTCGGCATTTTTTACCGCCTTTTTCGTATCTTATCGCAGCGTGTAGAATTTGACAGTCGATTCTCCCCACTAAAAAATCGATTCAGTCAAAAATCGAACAGTACAGGATCGATTCAAAATATCGATTAATCGAGGCTAAAAAATCGATTCAGTAAAAACGGATCGAGATCGCCCATTGCTACTGTTGTTGCGGATGTGATGTTGATTTGATTTGAGTTGATATCGATGATTTGTTGCGATGATGATAAACAGCGATTATGTTTTATGTTGTACTCTACCACTCTAGCACTCGGTCTTAGTAGTGCGCGTCTGTTTCCTTAATCGAACACTATTTCCACTCTTACACTCCATATTACTACTCGGTAAATACCAACGTGGAAAGGGAAAAACTACACGCAAAAAAAAAGAGCCGCAGTAGAAACTACCATTTCGAGGGTTAAATTAAGCGCAATCACCAACAATTTTCAGCTGACTATAAATGCGCTTGATTTTACCACATGCCTGCGATCAGATCAACTATGGTGCGGTTGATATCACTGAGAGGTCTGCTCAAATATACCACAAACGTTGAAGGTCTTACCATAAACGTAGTAAAATTTGACTGAAGTTTCATAGAAGTTTTAAAGAAAGGCTTAGTTCGGGCACAAGACTACAAGATGTTTTTCTGTGTAGTAAACGAGATGTGAGAAGACGTATCTGATATGGAATGGCTTGTTTGTGTGTGTGTGTGTGTGTGTGTGTGTGTGTGTGTGTGTGTGTGTGTGTGTGTGTGTGTGTGTGTGTGTGTGTGTGTGTGTGTGTGTGTGTGTGTGTGTGTGTGTGTGTGTGTGTGTGTGTGTGTGTGTGTGTGTGTGTGTGTGTGTGTGTGTGTGTGTGTGTGTGTGTGTAAGGCGTCAGTTTACAGTTCGGGAAAAGCGTCACGGGACTTGGGCGCCTGTGTGTTTTAAATGGAACTCTGGATTTGAATTCCCGTGGCGGGAATTAAGCCTACACAAAAAATAGTTTTCCTGAAGTGTAAACCCATTCGCGGGAGTTACTCCGGGAAATATAACTCATCTCTTCACACTTCTTCTTTTGGCAGCAACAAAGTCATTCCTGACTTGTTTCCGGTCGGATTCTGAGAGTTTGAACTCGAACAGGGGAAAAATGTTAAAATGTCAGGAAAGAGAGCCGAGTTCGGAAACATTTTTTCGATTTTGATTTGCTCGAAGACTTTGATAGGTTTGTCAGCTAGGTAAAACTGACACACAAAGGATAATGATTATTAAAATTAAAAAAACCATTGCTAAAATTGAAAAGTTGCGTTGGTTCTTTTTCGTAGAAAGTGGTTTACTTTCAAAACCAAAACCTTCAAACCGTCAATTCAAAATGTTGCTGTTTACATTTATAAGTTCAAATTTTTAAAACAAATTGTAGAACTGTCAAATCAAAGGCGTGGTATCGTTGAAAATATAAGCGAATTATTTTTATTCCAAAATAAACTTTCATT
Source organism: Aedes japonicus (assembly GCA_034211315.2). NCBI lineage: Eukaryota > Metazoa > Arthropoda > Insecta > Diptera > Culicidae > Aedes > Aedes japonicus. The sequence goes on from JASCZW010007916.1 coordinate 54,527, forward strand.
CAGAAAGTGTTTCGGTACTACAAAATAAAAGTATGCTGTAAACATACTTTTAACATGAAAAGTTTTCTTCCAGATGAATTGTAGAACTGCTCGAAATCTAATTGTGGAATATTTGAAAATGAAAGTAAATTATTTTTATTTGAAAATGATCTTTCAACTAGAAAGTATTGTGCAATCAGAATAAATGTATGCTGTTTTGATTGAAAGAAAAATGGTTTTAACAAAAAGGGTTTTAATTTTCGGAATGAATTACTATAAATTTGCATAGAGGATCTGAGGTTATGCCAGTTCAATCAACAAATTTTTTCCATCCCGAATGATCCATGTCGAAAGATTTTCCCCATATCTTCCGAATGCACTTGAGCCAGCTCTGATCATCTGCTGCTGCTCGTCGTCGCTTTGTGGCACCGCTGCAAAAAAAAATATGGGATTATTATCAGTGACACGGTCGCCTATTCCGTTTGCATGGGACCGTTCGAACTTAATAACGCCGAAAGCTTGTGGAACTTTCTTCTGATAAGCGATTCGTTGGGGCGAGGAACATTTTGAATGTGAAGCTTTGCATTACTTGACAACAGAGAAAAATCCTACGACGACTTCCTTTGTGGTTGGTGGATTTGACAGTTCTACAATTTTCATGGTAAAAGAACATACTTTTAAATTTACACACTGAACCGAAAAATATATTTTCAATTCAAACACAAACTTTCGCAGTAGATGATTTTACTTTTAACTTAATGAAAAATAAACTCTTTTCCGAAGCAAAGTGCTAAGCTTTTAATAAAACAATATTTCTTCTTCTGTGTAGATGAACAGCTAACCCAGGATGAAATATTGGACGAAGAAAATATAAAGTTCGTTAAAAAACGCTTAGCAAAAACGACGAAACGGAACAAGGGATTTTATGGACAAAACGACAAAACGGAACAGTGGAAGTTACTAAAGTTGCTTTTGCCTAGAAATTTTAAAACATCCTTGCTTGTTATTTGGTACAACAAAACAGTTAAGATGCTGCTTGCTAACAAATAAGTTGTACTATTATAGTTGTCCCTGAATAAACCCATCGGTGTCCAGGAGTGCCGGAAGTACTGGGATGCTTTGAGGAAATCGAGAACATCGTTAAAATAAACTTATATAAAATAATTCGTAAATTTCTATCATTTATCATGATAATGCAAAACTCCAAAAGATTTGTGAGAAATCCGGTGCGGTCTTCAAAATTGTTCATTTTTCAATGCTTCCTTGAGGAAAAACTATCACTACAACGTAAACAATACGCAAAATCTGAGACGCAACTCTGCTTGTCACTTAGTGGAAAATTTCCCCGTGCCAAATCCCGTGCGAAATCACGTTTCCAAATCCCGTGATGCTTTTCCCCAAACTGTAAATCCAGCTTTAATCGTCGGTATAATCATAACATAAAAGGTCCGTTTAAACCACGACAGTAAATAATGTGTAAGAAAATTGTCATCAAGATCAAGAAGGATATTCACATTTTTATTTCTTGTTCGATTAAATAATATTTTTTTTTTAAACTTTAGTAAATAATACGACATTTTGTTCCTGTAGTGCTCAAATTACACAGCGATGCATGCTTTATTTTTTAAGACGACTCATCATTTTTTAAGAGATTATTTCATAAATATGCTTAACAGTGGTCGTTCATAAGATATTGGGTGGTGTTAATCTTTCATTCATTATCTTTAATCTATTCGTCACATTTTTACGTACTTTTTATTTCTTATTTGACCTAACATATAGGTAGAGTTTTGTAGCATATGACATATCTCAAATTTTTCTAGTATGTCTGGTAAACATGATATGCTTCGTTCATTGTGTTGAGTATTGCATGTTAATTTCCAGATTAAGATCTAGGTTACGGTACTCAACCTCGTGATATGTATGTGGTTTCGCTCAATAAGCTTGGATGACGTTGTAGGTTTGGATGTGGATTTCAAACAAAAATTCGTTGCAAACTTCAAATTAATGACATGTATTGGTAATTGTTCTGTGAACAACTTTATACCCACTCAAAGTAAAGAATTCATGTTCATGCCTTCCTCTGTAGTATAAGGCTTTTATTTGGCAGAGTGGGTTTTGTGCAACCTATTTCATTCATACTTGGGGTAATGTGTAGTAAGTCGGTGTTGTAAAATAATTCAATCAGCTCGATGAACAAAAGTGTATTCCTAGTAGGACATTGGATCTAAAACTCATTGTTTTGGACAAATTTTCTAATGATTTTGAAGTAGAGTGGTACATTTTCAACAATTTTCATCTTAGTTTCTGCATTTTGTTTTTATTTTGTTATAACTTCGTTGTAACAGAATCTGTGTTGGCTATCAAGACTAAATAAGCATGTATCCACACTAGCAGCTAAAAGTTAATTAACCTACGGTATAAAGGTACACAATGACAGCGTTTCAAGACTTTTTTAGTGTGTCACTAAGCCGCATTCATAACCGCTAGCAACTGGCTTTACCTTTAAATCGTGTACATATCTCAGCATTAGGTAATTATAAGCGTCATATGATGGAACCTAAACAAAGAATAGAACCGTGGATGGAAGTGGGACCGAATAGTAGAAGGCCGAAAATGGTTCGGTGCCGCTCCGAACTCAAGGAACTGCGTTGAACTAGTTTTCGAGGAAACGTCCTTGACGTCGCCAAGCTCAGAATCTTTGATCCCTATTGACTTGAGCATTGCTTCAAATCTCCATTTTCAACAGCTCAGAATACGGACCTCAAGTGCTCCAATCAGACCTCGAAAAATGGCACAGAAATTATTAAAAACTAAATCGTCCATGCAGATTCAGACTGATAAAACTGAATAAATATCGAATACAGGATGTTTGCATGCGTGTATACTACCAACAATCAATATGCAACTATCGATTTGAAATTGGCTCACTGTTGTAGAACCCTTGTCCGAAATACACCTTTCGAAGTCAGCACCTTGATATACATATTTGCGCCTTGTTTTGATTTGTTGTGTTATTTTGACAGAATATTTGAGAGTGTGTCTGTGAGTTCATTATATGGGCGCATTGTTGAACTTGGGACCGAGCTTAACGATGCTAGTACTGACTGAGCCAAGAAAAATCGTATTGTATGTAGACCTCAATGGTCTTTAGATAGTCTATGGATTTTTAATGGGTGATACAAGATGAATGTCTATGTCTACCTCCGTGCATGAGACATTTAAGTTTATAATTGAAGCATATCTAGTAAAAGGTTCCTGAAAAAATCTGCCAAAGAATCAAATTTCCAAACATCAAGCTAGATATCGAGCA
>JASCZW010007917.1:0-25530 GCA_034211315.2 Aedes japonicus
TCGTAAAAGTGGCGAGGAAGAGAAGACGGCTTGATATGGATGGCGAACATAACCGCAATCTGGGCCCGGTAAACCAGGTAGCATCAGGAGTCAGCGGACAACGAGGTCAGCAACCACCTGGTGTGAACTCGCAGCATCCCGGATCGCATCAGAATCCTCATCCAGCACAGCCAAATCCTCCGCAGACGACACAAACCGAGAATATTTTCTCCAACCTCTTCCAACAGCAGCAAGTTTTCGCACACCAACTCATGAAGCAGCAGCACGATTTTATGCAGCAGCAGCAGACACTTTTTCAACAAGCATTGCAGTCGATCAGCGTTCAGGTACCTCCAAACCCTGAAATCATCCTAGATTCACTGGCGAACAACATTAAAGAGTTCCGCTATGAACCAGAGGGAAACGTCACGTTTGCAGCTTGGTACGCAAGGTACGATGACCTTTTTGAAAAGGATGCTGCTCGTCTCGACGATGAGGCCAAGGTAAGGTTGCTCATGCGGAAACTGGGTGCTGCGGAACATGATCGGTACGTTAGTTTCATTTTACCGAAAGTCCCGAAAAACTTCTCGTTCGGCGACACGGTAAAAAAATTGCAAACGCTTTTCGGTGCTATCGAGTCCGTTGTAAGCAAGCGGTATCACTGTTTGCAAATTGCAAAGCAACCCACCGAAGATTTGATTTCGTTTGCCTGTCGAATCAACAAGAGCTGTGTTGAGTTCGAATTGAGCAAGATGACCGAAGAGCAATTCAAATGCTTGATGTTTGTTTGCGGTCTTAAATCGGAGGGAGACGGAGAAGTACGAACGAGATTGCTTTCGAAGATAGAGGATCGAACGGACGTCACACTCGAACAGCTGTCAGAAGATTGTCAACGATTGTTGTGTCTGAAGCATGATACGGCAATGATCGAAGCCCCAGCATCAGTAGCAGTACAGTTCGTCAAGCGGAAGTATTTCAACAAGTATCCCTCGAATTCCGGCATTGGATTACCCGGAACCGGAACGAAGCAAACCAGGAACATACCATCATCACCCTGCTGGAACTGTGGAGCAATGCACTTCAACCGGGACTGCACTTATAAACAACATAAATGCAAAGATTGTGGTCTCGTCGGCCATCGCGAGGGATATTGCTCGAGCTCTCGGAAAAGCCCCAAATCATCGGCTTTTAAACGGAAAGACCGATCGGGAAATGTCTCAACAAAAACAGTAAGTCTCCTGGTAAATACCGTTAACAAAAAGCGTCGTTTCGTTCAAGCTAAAGTCAACGGTGTGAATGTACGTCTTCAGTTGGACACTGGTTCTGACATCAGCGTCGTGTCGAAGCAGATTTGGGAGAAAGTTGGCAAGCCACCAACAATGCCAGCTACGGAGCGAGCTGCAACAGCATCAGGAGATCCGTTGAAGCTGCTTTTCAAGTTCATCTGCACTGTCTCAATCAACGGTGAGCAACGCCAAGCACAGTTCTACGTGGTAGAGAAATCCCTTCAGCTGCTAGGAATCGACATGCTCGATGCCTTTGGGTTGTGGTCTGTGCCTATCAGTGCATATTGCAACCATGTAACCAGTTCCGCCACCACCGTGGACTCCCGCAAGGCGGCATTTCCAGTAGTCTTTCAAAGCGAACTTGGATTGTGTACGAAAACAAAACTCAAGCTGGAGCTCAAGCAGGATTCAGTACCGGTATTTCGCCCTAAACGTCCTGTGGCTTACGCCATGTACAATGCGGTGGGTGACGAGTTGGACAGATTGGAGCGTGCCAAGATCATTTCACCGATTGATTTTTCGAACTGGGCAGCCCCGATCGTAGTCGTCCGCAAGGCCAACGGCAACATACGAATTTGCGGGGATTATTCTACTGGCCTCAACGATGCCCTGCAGCCGCACCGGTATCCTCTCCCGCTACCGGAAGACATTTTCGCTAAGCTAGCCAACTGCACCGTCTTTAGTCAGATTGACCTTTCTGACGCCTTCCTTCAAGTGGAGGTCGATGAAGGCAGCCGGGATCTTCTTGCCATCAACACCCACCGAGGATTGTACCGCTACAACCGTCTTCCACCAGGAGTCAAGACCGCACCAGGAGCATTTCAGCAGCTTATAGACACCATGTTGGCTGGTCTCCCGTGCACTTCTGGTTACCTTGATGACGTGGTTGTTGGCGGAAAAGACGCGCAGGAGCATTGGACTAATCTTCGTGCAGTATTGGAGCGGATTCAAGAATTCGGGTTCACCATCCGGCCAGAGAAGTGTACGTTTGCTCAACCACAAATCAAATATTTGGGCTACTTGCTCGACCGCAACGGGCTACGACCAGATCCAGCAAAGATTCAAGCTATCACCGACATCCCAGGTAGCACACCACGATCATCATCAGTTGCAGCAACATGATTATGACTTACAAAGGCACATTTATGTTTTCTCAACATAATGGCAACATCTGTGCTACTCGGGATGGCACCTCCTACCGACGTCTCCGGCGTACGCTCTTTTCTCGGAGCGGTGAATTATTATGGAAAATTCGTCCCCAGAATGAGAACTCTACGTTTTCCGTTGGACGAACTACTCAAGGCTGGCACCGAATTCCGTTGGACACCAGAATGTCAGCAGGCATTCACGACATTCAAGGAAGTTCTTGCTTCGGATTTGCTTCTCACCCATTATAACCCGAATCTCGACATCGTTGTATCGGCAGACGCTTCTTCTGTTGGTGTTGGTGCCACCATCAGCCATAAGTTTCCAGATGGCACATTGAAAGTTGTTCAGCATGCGTCGCGAGCACTCACACCTGCAGAGCGGAACTATAGCCAACCCGATCGTGAGGGCCTATCGATCATATTTGCGGTAACGAAGTTCCACAGAATGCTGTTTGGTCGAAAATTCCATCTGCAAACGGATCATGCACCTCTTTTGCGAATTTTCGGCTCGAAGAAAGGCATCCCAGTCTACACGTCTAATCGATTGCAACGCTGGGCGCTAACGCTGCTATTGTACGACTTCACCATAGAGCACGTTCCAACAACGAAGTTCGGCAACGCAGATGTGCTATCTAGGCTCATCAGTCACTACGTGAAACCGGATGAGGATTACGTTATCGCCTCTGTTGCCCTCGAAGAAGATATTAGGTCAGTTACCTCCGATACAATTAATATCCTTCCTTTGAGTTTCAGGATCGTACAAAAAAGCCACTCAGTTCGACCCTGTAACCAAGAAGATATACCGTTTCCTGCACGATGGCTGGCCAGCATCTAAACAGATTTCCGACCCTGAGTTGAAGCGTTTCTGCGACCGTCAAGAGTCACTCACCACTGTCCAAGGTTGTATCCTCTTCGGCGAACGTCTGGTTATTCCTTCGCCATACCGCAGGCGGTGCCTGGACCAGCTTCACCGAAGTCATCCTGGCATCCAACGAATGAAAGCCGTTGCCAGATCGTACGTATATTGGCCATCTTTGGACAGCGATATTTCCGACTACGTCAAGTCATGTCGACATTGCGCCAACGCTGCGAAGTCTCCACCGAAGTGTGCACCGGTACCGTGGCCTAGATCCAGCAAGCCATGGGAACGCGTCCACATAGATTATGCTGGACCCATCACTGGAGAATACTACCTCATCATCGTGGACTCGTACTCGAAATGGCCAGAAATCATCCAAACTCGTAGTACGACCAGCGCAGCAACGATTGGTATACTGAAAGACGTATTCGCACGGTTTGGTATGCCAGCAACGTTGGTTAGCGACAATGGGCCGCAGTTTACCAGTGCGGAATTCCAAGGCTTCTGTGTGGAGAACGGTATCGACCACCTTACTATCGCACCGTTTCATCCACAATCCAACGGGCAAGCTGAAAGGTTTGTCGATACTTTTAAGCGGTCCGTCAAAAAATACAGGAGGGGAGAGGCACGATACGCGAAGCACTCAACACCTTCCTACTCACGTACAGAAGCACTCCTAATTCGTCAGCACCAGACTGCAAGTCGCCGGCGGAAATCATGTTCGGTCGTCCAATCCGAACGTGCTTGGAGTTACTTCGTCCTCCGCCTGACCACTCAACGCGGAACAATCAACCAACGAATTCAAGGGTAAAACGAGGCTACCATCGTGACGACTTAGTTTTTGCGAAGGTCTACGTCAACAACACCTGGCACTGGGCACCTGGAGTTGTACTGGAGAAAACCGGTACAGTAATGTACAATGTTTGGGTCGACAATCGGAAGCTTGTACGGTCGCATATTAACCAACTGAAGGACCGTGCTGTAGCTGATCGCCATGCCAAAGCTGCTACACAACATCACAATAAGCTTCCCATCAACATCCTACTTGATGCATGGGATCTACCAAAACCTAGTTCGAATATTGTGTCACCAGGACCGTTGTCGATTGAACCTCAAGAAAATCCAGTGTTTTTACCGTCTACGACGCCTAACAGATGGATGCGTGCCCAGGTAGTGTCACCGATGCCTCCATCGTTCATATCTGCGTCCTCTTTAAGCTCTCCACAAGTTACGGCGTCTACGTCACGCTCAGTCACTATGGACTCCCAGCCTGCCATTGAACTTGAACCAGCACCCCAGGCTCCTCGCCGCTCTTCGCGCGTTCGAAGAGAACCTCAGCGATTTCAGCCGTACCTCCAGTATTAGAGGGGAGATGTTGGGACCTTGGATCACCCTAATGTTTCACTTTCCAACTGTGCTCACGGGTGGCAGTGAAGCTGTCATCATGTCGACGCCATGACAGCACCAACGAAAACGTCATTCAGACCAGAGTGAACAAAAAGCCATAAGAACCGCGAACACGCGTTATTGTACGTCTAATTTTATATATATTAAATATACAGTTTTAGTTGTTTTAATTATTACGAGTCGCGTTTCATTACCTTCATTCCGAACGGCTACCTCGGACACACGCGATCGTAAAAGTACCCATACTAATCATGTTTTTGGAGAAGGGTACGAGTTGTTCCGCTGCGACCGCAACTCAAACAATAGCAGGAAAACTACTGGAGGTGGTGTACTTATTGCAGTTAGTTCCACGCTAAAAGCCAGAGCCATCGATGACGACTCTTGGAACACGGTCGAACAAGTTTTGATAGCTATTAAGCTTGGGGATCGATACCTGTTCATTTGCGCAGTCTACATACCTCCGGATCGAACTCGAGGCATTGAGCTCATCGACACTCATTGTCGCTCAATCTCTTTCTTATCGAAAAATGCAGCTCCATGTGACGAAATAATGGTTTTGGGCGACTTTAGTCTGGTGGGCATTGCCTGGACTAAAATCCATAGCGGGTTCTACCGGCCCTGATTATGAGCTCTCGTCTTTCCAATCAGCAGCGACTAAACTTCTTGACAGCTATAGCATCGCGACTCTCTCTCAAATCAACGGCGTGACGAACGAGAATGATCGCTCCCTTGATCTTTGCTTTGTAAGCGGCTGCGAAACGGCTCCCTTCATCTGCATGGCATCCGCGCCATTAGTAAAGTTTGTTCCACATCATCCACCTCTGCTTGTTACAGTTGCGAACAACGTTGCTCAGGATTTCGTCCGCACTTCAACTACAGGGTTGCGGCTTATCATTTTTGACTCAGGCATATTCATTTGCCAATATCTCCTTTCAGAGGGTCAATTTCAAAATATGATGTATGATGAACTTGTAGTGCATGAGTAGACTTACAACTTTGTGTAACAGTACATTGCTCTAACTCCTATATCTTCGACATGAGAGCGTATATTCACAGTGATCTTCACGACGATATTCGCGTGATCTTCACCGAGAATATCATCGCGAAGATCACTGCGAATATATGCTCTTATTCCTCAGATATAAGAGATAGAGCTATGTACTGTTGAACAAAGTTGTAGTTCTACTCAAGCACCATAAGAAATTGAGCTTCTGAGAAGAGCTATCGGCAAATGAATATGGACAAGTCAAAAATGATAAGCCGCAACCTTGTTCAACTATTGTGTCGTACGACTTCCGAAAGGCCGACCAACAAAGTATAGACATTTTTTTGTCTCAATTAGAATGGGAGCGCATTCTAGATCCCGGAGATGTTAACCAAGCTGCACATACGTTTTCGCATGTCTTGGCCTATGTCATTGACATGTATGTCCCGAAAAAGACTGTCCGTGCTGATTCTCGTGTACCTTGGATGACCAACGAACTTCGGTCGCTAAAGACTACTAAGTGAGCTGCCTTCAAGAGGTTCAGTAAGTACCGTACGCTTCCACTAAAACAATTTTACGTCAGGTTTAACCACGAGCACAAGTGCTTAAGCAAGTTCTGCTATCTTCGTCACCATAGAGATATACAACGCAAGCTTAAATCGCATCCAAAATCTTTCTGGAATCACGTCAATAAGCAACGCAAGGAGTCCGGATTACCATCCTCTATGGTGCTCGATGGCATAACAGCTTCGTCGCAACCCGATATCTGCCATTTGTTCTCCATCAAGTATGCCAATGTTTTTACAGATGAGCTACTCTCCTCTGACCAAATCTCGCTTGCTGCACAGAATGTTCCGCTATACAATCAATCGATGAGTGGTGTGAACGTAACCGATGCAATGATTTCCAGCTCCGCGTTGTGACTTAAAGACGTCGTTTAATAGCCAAAACATTTCCCAACGTTTATTGTTTGAAATCGCTCTACAGCTTTCTTGTGAGGTCCACGCTGGAGTACTGTTCTGCCGTTTGGAGCCCTTATCCACAACAACGGTACGGAACGAATTGAATCGGTTCAACGTCGCTTTCTTCGTTTCGCTCTCCGAATACTACCTTGGAGGGATCGGTTCTGATTGCCCAGCTACGAAAACCGTTGCCGTCTGATGAACCTGCAAACTTTGCGAGTGAGAAGGGACGTCAACAACGCATTGATCATCGTGGACGCCCTACAAGGCAGAATTGATTGCGGGGCGATTCTTGAAAATATCGACTTGAATGATCGTCCTCGGCCACTGCGAAATAATATAATGCTGAGGCCTCCGCTTCGTCGTACGAACTACGGACTAGAGGGTGCGATCAGCGGTTTGCAACGAGTGTTCAACAGAGTGGCTTCAATGTTCGACTTCCATCTTTTGCGTGCAGTTCTCCGTCGAAGATTTGCCGCTGCCTTCGAGCATCGCGGTAGCTGATAATGACTACGAAAAAATGTTTTTTGTGTGTCTATACTAGTGTGTATTTTTTAAAGACTTGACTAATTCTGATTTGCTCGTTTATGGATGTGATAATTTTTGTAACATTGTTTTTTTTACATGCTTTACCAACATCATTGGGGCTGCCGAAAGCCTGTTGATGTAAATTTATAAATAAACAAATAAACAAATTAATAAACAAATCCTGTGCAACACTTGTGCCATTTTTCTTATAAACTTTCATCCACTTTCATTCATGTCCTTGTCCTTTTTTTGAAGATCTCGTTGGCTTCGTACTACTTAATCACCGGTTTCACGTAATGGCATGATGTCAAATCCGGGAAAAATAGAATGTCATCTTCGTGAGACCGGAGGAAAGGCAGCTGGTGGAGTCATTTTTTTTTATTTGGTCGTTCATAGGTCATGGTTCCGGTCGTTATATTCGGCTTATTCAATTTGTCGCATCCACAGATTGTCTGCCACACCAAATACATCTAGGCAAATTTGTTGACCTTCTTTTTGCGGAACTTCTCCGGAAAATCCAGGTGGGACTTGCCGACGAAAAACTCCAGGCCGGGGATATGCTTGGCGTCCGCTTTAATGTATGTCTCGTCATCCACTACGATGCATTTCGGCTGCATCAACCACTCATGGTATAGCTTCTTGGCGTGGGATTCGGACACCATATTCTGTTCATTGGCTCGGTTAGGCGCATTCTTTACCTTGAAGACATGAAGTCCGGCCTGCCATCGTCTGCTGGACGAACCAGACTGAAGAATTGACCTTCTTGGCCACGTCCTAAATTGAATGGTTCCGATTACGCTTGATGTAATACCTCACCTTCCTTACCTTCACGGGGTCAATCGTCTTCACTTTTCTTCCACTGTCAACTAACCGCTGGGTTGTTGAGGTCTCCTTGAACGATTTTAATTTTTTTGACGAAGCACTTATTGGGGCAGGTTCCCAATTTCCGGTGAAGTTTCTCTGGGTAATTGGCTGTGAAGTAGCTCTATACTAGAGCTCTATACTATGACTAGTTCAGACTTGAATCCTATCTCATATATTTATAGCACTACTACTCTTATCTTGTGCTAAATTCTAGAACTAGATCAGGTGGGTTTTGAACGAATCTATATAGACACACTGGGAAATAATTGAGGATCAACAGCACTTTTTATGCCCATCATTTGTTTTGTCGAAGTATCTATCAAGTGAATTTACAAAGGACGTTGCTAATGTTTTTAATCGAATTGGTTGTATTTCATCATCACCGGTTCCTTTAACTACATCAACATAGCTTGAAGTGTAATATTTTCAACTGCTACGACACTTCAGGGAGGAGGCTAGTGTGCCTTACACAACCACTTTGTCTAACTACATAGGTCTATAGTAGTTACCTTCGCCGACCTGACGCTGATTCGATTGTGATACTCCTGGATCCAAGCAGGGTTCGCAACGCCCGCGCCAGATCGTCCCTGCCCGACCACTTACGGTACCTGGCGAATCTCCCGTCATATGGTCCTTGTTTCGATCGAGAAAGCCAGGGCCAGGACCGGGATTGGAACGTCGGATACCTCAGGGTCGTCCCTGTTTCCTATGTCGCGACTGCTAACGGCTTCCTGATGGATCCCGAGCCGTATGTCATACGGTTAACTCAGTTTTGAGTCGATTTTGGCTCAATTTCGTCAAAAGTGGAGTCACTCAAATTTGAGTTAATGTAGCTGGTATTGATAAGTCGACAAACCAAAAACATCGACTTAAATCAGACGAATGTTTTCGATTTGTCGACTTGTCAATCCGAGTTACATTTACTCAAATTTGAGTGAATCCACTTTTGACGAAATTGAGTCAAAAATGACTCAAAACTGAGTTAAAATGGATTGCCGTGCAGGTGCTATTCTGTCGAAGAATAGAATTTTGTCTGTTCCGTGCCTCTATGTACCGTTCTACATTTACGGAGAATTCTTGTCCGTGATGCATTATTCTTCTCTACTGACTGCTTGTGATCGCTGTCAATCCACTCATTTTTTTCGGTTTGATGCAGTCGTATCTAGTTTCGCTTACCGATGACGATATATCTTTCCAGTCATCTTCAAGAGTAGCTGCACCAAGTTGCTCTTCCGTTGGTAGGTCTGCTTCCAGCTGTTGCACGTCTTTCTGGGCCACTCTTGTTTTTCGTAGTAGCTAAAGACATGATCAGTTATTGAACGTTGATGATATCGGAGAAGAATTTACCTTTGATTAGAACATGGTTGATTTGATTCTCTGTTCGTTAGTCAAGTGAACTCCAAGTGGCTTTGTTGATGTTTTGCGAGGAAAGAAGGTACTTCGGACTTTTAAACCGCGGTTGACGTTGAACGCTTCATTTTCAACATCGGGTCTCCCTGTGGGCAATGAACGTTGATGATGCTATAGTTGAAGTAACGGCTCTAGATCCTAAGCTTGCACATTCTCGCATTGATCGGAAACAATTCAACTACGCGTAGACGCATTTTACCCAAAACTACAAAGCCGGTATCTAGCTCATTGGTCATGCCACAGCTCTGGAAAAAGTTCCATCCAGCAAACTAGATTATGCCATCGCAACCAGAGAAGCAGAGGGTGGTTCCATGTTCCGAGTTTCCAATCTTAGTCCTGATTTTGTCACTTAGGTCTTTGTCGATTGATTTGGTCCATATTTACTTCTGTATTGTTTTAAGGGCGACTTGTTGGGCCTTTCCCAACCCCCTGTCTTGCCAGAGGACCTCCGTGCGTTTGAGCCTCACGCTGGCTTGAGGGCTGCTTGATCAGCTGTTCCATACATGGAGAACAGACGATGTTCTTAACCAAACTGACGTGGAAAACAGACGCTCAGGTAGACTGCACTCGTTAAAGGGAGTCGGGCCTCATTCCAGTCAGCATACGATCAAGGTCTCACCCTGGTTGATTACCCGATCTTTTCTATGGTAACTCATACTCCACGGGAATCTAGGGATAGGAGTTACTGGACAAGGGGCCAGCGGTCACTGTGGGATCTATTCTATACCTACATGTACTCCAAAGTTTTAATTCTTTTTTACACTCTATGCTCTTTGTGTTTCCGACTTAACAGATTTTTGTTTTCTCGTATATACCATACTAGGTGTTTGTAGCTTAACAATATTTTCATTTTTCTTTTTTGGCAATGATATTTTCTGAGAAAATATCTTCAAAAAAAAAAATGCGTATTGGCCCGCAGTGGAAAACTAGGAGGGCCAGATTTGCTGCTGGTTATTGACAGGTGGGCAACAACAGTATCAAGCGGTTGATCGACGCCCAATATTTGTTTGTGTATCATTCAATAACTCTCTAAATACGACTCCGTTAACAGTATCCCAGTGGAAATGATCAGTTACAAGAAAATTCGAAAATGAGTTTTTTGGTAGTCAAACCGAATGCCAGTACCACATTTAGAAGGCGCAGATTCCACCATTTGTAATTATTTCAGGTTTATATTATAAAAATTGATAAATTCACACCATTTTCGCATTGCGAAGTGAAATTCAAAAAAAAAAAAACATTTACGGGAAAACGGGTTTCGATTTGGGTTTTTAGTTTTGTCCCGAAAAAACATCGAACTGGTAACGTAAACAGGTAAAACTAACTTCACTCAAAAGTATTAATCTGAACAATACAATATGTGTTGAACATGTGCAGTAAAACTTCTTAACATATGGAAAACATAGTTCTTTACTTGAAGTTGACAAAAAATCTAGCATCATTTCGTCTTTTCCATATATATCACCTAATGGCTCATTTGTGGTATTCATTTACAAGCTTTAAAGTGGAAGATTTATGCCTTCATCGACGTATTGAGCTACTGCACCACACACAAAAAATCTAACATCGCTATATCTCTCGATTGAAAATAAACAAAAAGATAAACTGTTTTCAGAAAACAGAAGAAAAAAAACATCACGATCCCCACAGGAAAATCAATAACACAGCAATAAAAGCCCTCTTCCAATCTTCTTCGCTTTTAGTGCTCCATGCTGGTATATTCCTGATGATGTCCTTCTAGCTCTGCCAGGCTACGGATGATTCTGAGCCCAAATCCGTTTTCATCATTGTTAAAGCGTTCGGCATTTACTAGATTTTCCCATTGCGGTGGCGGTGGGAGTATCAGATCATTCTCGTAAGGAACGCGCCGTTGGTCGACGGTTCGCGTAGCTGTTGATTGAGGAGCTGGTAGGGGAATCAGCAATAGTATTAGCCGTCATGGTACGATGAGAATGTGTCGAATCACGACTGCTGAGCACAATAAAAGTCGTGCTTTATATATAAAGGGCAGGATAGTATGAGCGGCATTTGCTTAATTGTGCCCCTGGAGCCTAAATCAATGTTTTGTTTTTGCTCTTGAGAGAATGTAAGCCTGCTTTTATCTCCCTCTGGGACCAGAGCGGAAAGTTAATTGGGGTCTAAGATTTTCATATATATTCTACGGGTGACAAACGGTGTATTTAACGCATATCAATTAGAAAAATTAGAAAAGCAATAGATTTAAATTTTAACTTGCAGTTACCTAATAAATCCTGAAAAAAAGTGGTGCAAGAAAAAGTAATCACAGAACACATAGATCTCTCCAGAATGTGTGTGGTTCAAGACCGAATACCTCCTCTTTCGAATTTAGTAATTGTATTTGTTATTATTTTTGTTGTTTGAAAATAACCTTGCCATATATATATTTCCGGTTGCGATAACTAGGGCAATGAAAAAACATCATTACTTGGTTCATTAGCGATTCACTTCAGAACTGCTGAATACATAATTGAACAATTTCACCGTTTTTTATACAACAGTCGTTAAAAATACATCCGTTCGTGTTTTTTTTTCATTTTTTTCAAATTTTTTTTTAAGCATTTATTTATGCAACGTTGAACATTAAAATACAAAGTAACATTGCTCAATTGAGCTGTATAAACAATTAACCATTTTTTTACGCTAAGTCATAAAGGGTTAGCGCAGACTCTGAAACCGATTTAGCTGCTTCCCGAGCAAAGGATTATACCAAATTGATAACAAATTCTAATACCTGGTTATTATTTTTGATCATTGAATATGTTCTCATTCAGGCTGAATAAACAGCCAAAATAACAGAATGAATTACAAAACAACACTCTTTGAATATCATAATAATAACTTATTTTGTTAGCACTGCGAACAACTTGATAACAAATCCGGTATTGTAAGCAAATTTATTGAAATAGTTTCAAATTATGTTATCAATTTGAAATCAAATTCTCATGCTAATAACTGAAAAAATTTTTTTTGATTATAAGCAAAATTTCTAGTTCAAATATGCTGGTAATATTTATAGTTTTATAATTCAACTTATAACGTTCAAAAAATTAGTGTTTTCAAAATGATAATATATGATAACAAAATTTGCCAATGGTGATAACTAATTTTGTTATGCGATAACAGCGGAAATCAAAACAACAGAACTTGTTACTTATATGAAAATTTGGTCATATATTCGTGATAAAACTTACGAGTACGTATTTCAGCTGTAACATTCTTCTTATAATTGCGGATCGGCACAGTCTTCAACTTGAATGACTTCACTCCTTGTCGATGCTTCGAAGTATGATCGAAACTTGGCGATTTTTTAATTGTACGAGCACGTGCATTAAGATATGGCTTCCTCCGTAATAATTTGTTTCACGCTTCGCATTCTTTGCTGGTCTCTCAAATTTGTTTTGGTTTCAATGACTGTTTTTCTACCTGTTGTCTACAAATAATATAAACAAAATTTGTATATTGACTGTTTGGTGCCCGTAGTATACAACGCACATTCTTATAATCGCACGCGTACAGATGAAGTTCATATGGTTTGCATTGCGCCAATTTTTTTGGAACGATCCCGATAAACGCCTGCCATACCCCAATCGGTTTCTCTTGATAGATTTGGAAACATTAGGCGTGTTTAAATGCCACGATTACTAGATTAGTCGAAAAGTTTTGAAAGTGACATCTAACAGTAGGAAAACCAAAATGTCCACGCCATTTTAATATTTCATCTTTCATAAGCACGTACTCAAAATTTCATTACGATCTGTCAATTTATTCTTTGTTTACAAGCCATTTGAAGTTGACGTGTCAGTGTATTTTTTAACAACGGCAAAATCCGCATATCGTGCGGTGATGAAATTCTTTGATTTGGAAGGTTTATCGGCTACTGAGATCAACAGCGTTCATTCACACTGAGCATCGCCTACTGACAGTAGAGAACGTGTACATATACTACAACTGCTTGCATGCATATACATCAAATACTCCAAAATTCTGTCCACACTAACACGGTGCTGAACAGAGTTTCAGAACGACATCAACATCATATCAGAAGCAGCGATAACCTATCTACTAGTAGAAGCAACACCTGGAAGTTCGGTCAAAATGCAGTGTTAAATAAAGCAACAGCTCTGTATAACAACCTAAGCGAAGATTTAAAATCACTCACTGTAAATAACTTCAAATCTCGTTTGAATAGTAGGTTATTCTCAAACCAATTTTCGATCACGTAAAAAAAATGTTTTTCTTGCCTGTTATAGTAGCCTCTATAGTTTGTTTAAGTATACGCATAGTTTTGTATGTGGTAGTTTTTGTTTTTAGTTTTGAATTATAAAATGCTTGAAGCAATTTCTTGTTAATTGTTAAGCTAGTCAGTCTTTATGAGCCAAAGGCTCACAGACATCATCATTTGCTTAAATAAATAAAATAAATACCAGATGGGAAAAGTATTGAAGGAGTCTTCTTTTTTTATTTCCAACCGTTCACCGATGGGTTTTGAAGTTTAAGCGTGACCGTTCAATTCTTGAAGACGATCCACGCTCAGAACGTTCAAAAAGTGCATCAACACCAGAAATCATAGTGAAACTACAGGATATGGTTAGGAAAGATCATCGATCGACTGTTGATGTGATAGCTGACATCTCACACGAAAAAATATGGTATATTTTGGCTGAAGAGTTGGGTTTCAAAAGACTGTGTGCACAATAGGTGCCGCGTTTGCAACAAATGCAACAAAAACACGTTCGAATGCGACTTTCTGAGCAACATTTGGAGCAACTTCGGGAGGATAAAAATGATTTTTTGCATCGATTCACCACTATGGATGATACTTGGGTCTACCACCATGATCTTGAATCAGGCACTTCGGCTACGAAGAGATTTCGTGTCCAGAAATCAGCCAAGAAGTTGTTACCTCCAGTTTTTGGAATGCAAAAGGAATTTAATTGATAGATTATCTCCAAACTGGTAAGATAATCAACTCTGATTATTACTGTGACCTTTTGAACCAGTTGCATAAAAAAAGTGAAAAAAGACCCAGTTTTCAGAAGAAAAAAAAAACATTTTTTCATAAAGTCAATGCACCTGTTCACACAGCTTATTTATTTTATTTTCGTCAACAGATAAAAATGTTCATCCCAATGACCCTTTAAAAAAAATTAAATTACATACGAAAATTAACAAAACTTAACAAAAACATATACGGAAACAACGCTTATTAACCTTACGGGATACATTAAAATCAAACACATTATAGCAGCTGTTGAAAACGCGGCACATGCTTTGCACAGGTTCGTGTTTGCCGTAGTTGGTCCTTCAGTGCCGGAACACGAAGAACTGTTGTAAACGGAGATTTCGTCGTCGAGTGTTGATGGTCAAGAGATCCAGTAGAGCAGAACAATTTCCTTGAAGCAGATCACCAATGAAACACGCTTTGGCTACCATACGCCTACCTTCCAACAGATCCAGGTTGATGAGCTTGCACCGATTTTCATAACTTGGCAATCTGCGAGGGTCTTGCCAGCGAAGATGTCGTAAAGCAAAGCGTATAAATCTTTGCTGAACAGCTTCGATCCTCTAGACAGCGTTTTGGTAGAAAGGGGACCAAACGATGGCACAGTATTCCAAGAAAGGGCGAACCAAAGAGCAGTATAATGCCTTCAGACAGTAAACGTCCTTGAAGTTTTTTGCGAAGCGGAACATAAATCCTAGCTGCGAAGAGGCCTTGGAAACAATATACGAAATGTGAACCTTGAACGACAGTTTGATGTCGAGCATTACTCCCAGATCCTTGACCGTTGTTTCTCGTTTCAAGCGCGTACCTCGAAGGATGTAGTCGTGGAGATACATCGCACGTTTTCGGCCGAAGGAGATAGTTGAGCATTTGGATACATTTAAGGACATTCTGTTGATTCGGCACCAGTTATCGAACACTTGCAGTTCCTGCTGAAGAAAGTGTGCGTCTTCCAGACATTTTATAGCGTAATACAGCTTCAGGTCATCCGCGTAGGATAATTTCAAGCATTTGAGGACCAAGTTCACGTCGTTCATATATAGCAGGAAAAGGAATGGGCCAAGGAACGCCGGATGTTACCGGAAAGCTAGATGAGGCGTAATCGGCAATCTTCACGGACATAGTTCTACCAGTCAGGTATGAACGGAGCCAGTTCAACAGTTGATCGTGTACCCCCATGTTGCCGTATTTAGAAATGGCAATCTGATGGTTCATTTTATCGAAGGCCGCAGAGAGATCTGTGTAAATGGCGTCTACTTGATGACCGCGTTCCATTTCGCGCATGATGAACGATGTAAATACGGTTAGATTGGTCGCCGTCGAGCGCTCGGGCACAAAACCGTGTTGGTCTGGAGAAATAGTCTGTGAATAGTCATTGACCAGCCTTTGGAGAACAATTAGTTCAAATAGCTTGGATACAGAGCTTAGTGCAGCAATCCCACGATAGTTGGCGACAGACCTTTTGCATCCCTTCTTGTGTATTGGGAATACAAACGACTCTTTCCAGCATTCAGGAAACTCGCCGGAAGTTACAGACAAATTGAACACCGTAGCCAGGGGCGCAGCAAGCGTGTTTAGGCAACGCTTCAGGACAATTGAAGGAATACCGTCAGGACCGCATCCAGTTGAAGTTTTCATCTGCTTCCCGGCTGAAATCACCATGTCACTATGTATAGTGAAAGCAGAGCCAAATACAGGCAAGCGGGGAACATTGCTAGTAGCCGCTTTGAGGCTCTCGGCGTCCAAAATTTCGTCGCAAAAGACACTGCTGAGCTGCGTACGGAACAAGCTGGCGATATCCACGATAGTGTCAGCTTCAATAGTGCCATCAGTCATAGTAGAGGGTAGGCCGGTTTCTTTCCGTTGTTCGTTCACGAACCGCCAGAAGCTTTTCGGGTTCGTTTTGAGACGACTCTGCAATTGAAACTGATGGGCGTTGTACAAGCTGTTATTGAGGTTTTTGTAATCGTCGTTGGCACGAGCGTAGTTTGCCCTCGTAGAATCGGTGCGATATCTGCTGTGTTTCCTCAAAGCAGCCCTTTTAACTCGTTTCAAGTGTTTGAGGTCAGAATTAGACCAGGCAGGTTTGGGAGGCTTACGGTTGATTTTCTTAGGCACGAATTGATCGACGGCGTAAAGTAGAATACAGCACATAGTCGAAGCAGCATTTGCATCCCCGTTTGCAAGAGTCGTGTTCCAGTCCACGTCGGCGAGAAAGTTGTTCATTCCCTCGTAGTCAGCATGGTTGAAGTCATAATAAACATTTTCGAAGTTGTCATGGAAGCTGTACTCAGGATTCAACTCCAGCGTCAGTAGCAGAGGGAATGGTTTCTGCAGCTTTTGACAAGCGGTGTCAGAGCTTGAATGACAGAACATCTTTGACCCAGTTCTTCGGTAATGAAGCATAGATCCAGCAAACGATTGTTGTTGTTCGGAATGCCGTTAACTTGCCAGAAGTCTCGCGGTAGAATAAGCATCAAGCAAGGAGAGAGATGCTGGTCTGAATGACGAACATGAAGTATCTGGATAGTGGAAGCCGTTGGTATCGACATGCCATGAAATCGTGCTGAGGTTGAAATCTCCCACAACGACGATGTTGTCGCTGGGTCCCATTTGTGACACGATCCAATCCAAAGAAAGAGTGTGCTTATCGATGAGGATGCTGTCGTTGACACGATCAGGTGGGATATACACCACGCACATAAACAATGTTCCGGTTTTGGTGGATATTGCCACCCAGAGATGTTCAACCGTTGAGTTTTCGGGAGGCTTCAGGAGGCGAGATTTGAACGTTGAGCGCACGGTAAGAAGGACTCCACCGCCAGATTTCTTGTTGCTGTTGAGCGGCGATCGATCTAGTCGGTACACATCATACGTGTCGTCGAACAGTTGCTTCGATAATGTGTTACTGTTTAGCCATGTTTCTGTGAAGGCGTAGATATCGTAGCATGCGTCGCTGCATGCCAACTGGTACTCGGCGAGCGAACTGTTAATGCCTCCTACGTTCTGGTAGTACAGAAGAGCTTTAGATAAGGAGGCAACGGAATCGGCCGGTATCGATCTAGAAATGGAAACAGCATCAGGCCGGGCGACATTATTAGAAGAAGGATACTTGCCTTGGATGGCAACTTGGAGAGCCCTGTCCCCGTTACTAGACCCAGAGCCGGGACGACTTTGACGGCTGGAACGGGCAAATACAGCGTCACTGATACCGGTAGTGGGCACAGCTGGGCTAGGAGGGTCCAGGGCCTCCATATTGCTTTGTGACGTGCGTCCCAGACCGGTTGAAGTGGCGGTCGATGTGTGTTGATGATGAGCAAAACATGTTAGGTGATGGGTATGTAGCGGGCTCCAAAAACCATCGCGAAAATCAGTGAATTGGGTTACTAATTGTTGCCGAATCCATCTTTTTTGCCAGATTAAGCTCCCTTTGACTTCTGGCTGTTCTCACACCACAAAAAATTCCGTGGTGTTCATAAACCGAAAAGGTTATAGCCTTTATTAGAGGAGTATTTTGCAGTCCTACCAGAAAGTCACGTTCGTGATGGGCCAACAAAGTTGGAAGATCGTTGGACCAAGTTTATTGATCTTATGGGAGACTATACTATATAGACTATAGAGATATATTTCCCCAAAAAAATGTATTTTCATTTCTGCTTTCAAAACTTTTTGACTAACTTAGTAGTTCCGCATCATTGGACTAATTATGGTCACATCAACCCACTTGATTAACGTCTTCGAGCGTTTAATAATGTTCGTGACGAATTTGATTTAAACCTGTCTAGAAAATAGTTGAATGATTTACATGAAACAAACGCCAAATAAAAGATATAGTGGTTCCATTTTACGCTTTTGAATGTTACTGGGTTAGCTCAACAGATACATTCGTTTTTGTGTAGCATGAATACGAGTGGACCAATAATACGCGATTCACCCGTGGTTAATACAGGTGGCATATTTTTGGGATGAAATCGCTCGGGTCTATACAAAATTTATCTATACATATACAAAAATAAATTTCTGTCTGTCTGAACCTTATAGACTTGAAAATTACTGAACCGATCGGCGTGAAATTTTGTATGGAGAGGTTTTTGGGGCCAGGAAATAGAAACAAAACATAAATATCAACCAAAAATGAGAATTATCCAGGTTACTAAAACACAAAATGTGTATTTCTCGGGTAAAAAGCATATGATAAAAGTTTGTACCCCTGCTAAGTCAAGAAAAAAACTCGACCCCAACAAACTCATGATTGTTCGTAACTAGAAATTAGAAGAAAAATTAGTATTTTCCATTTAATTCCAACTACCTTTGCTTATCTTGACAGATACGCGTATTTCGTCTACAATGTGCAGACTTCTTCTGTGTCTCGTACTAATAACTCGACTTACGAGACACTGAAGAAGTCTGTACATTATAGACAAAATAAGCGTATCAGTCAACATAAACAAAGGTAGTTGGAATTAAATGGAAAATACAAATTTTTCTTCTAATTTCCAGATACAGGTATTCCACTAAACAGCTCAAACCCTCTAGGATTCAATGGAAATTTTTTGTTTTAAAGCTTTGATTTGAGGTTAAGTTCTCATTTTTTAGTTCACAATGTTAATTAAAAATCATTATAAGTTCACATTGTTAATTAAAAACATTAACAGTTCACATTGTTAACTAAGCAAAACTGATAAAATTATTATCTACAACAACCCTTTTTGGTCCTATTTGGCCTTTATGGAAACGAAGCCATAAATGAGGATCAACTTTCGGCTTACTACACTAGAAAGGAAGAAGCCTACCAAGTTTCAGCTCAATTGAAAATAGTAGATCAGCTTCAGTTCCTGAATAGTCTACACTCCCGCTTCACTTAACTCAATTTTTGAGTACAATTGTATGCTATCTCTTTTTCTCTCACGGATATGTTACTCAATTTTCGTTAAAAAGTAGATCAACTCAATTTTTGATTCGATCCACTTTTTAAGAAAATTGAGTAACATTTCCGTGAGAGAAAAAGAGATAGCATACAGTTGTACTAAAAAATTGAGTAAAGTGAAGCGAGAGTGTAGGAATGCCTTCTATGGTAGGGTAAGGGGATGTATTGTTAGCCTAGTTCCTTCATTCGGCCTATGTACCAAATGTATCATTAATTTTGCGATAATCAACAAAATCATGTTTTTTTTTTGCCCAGTGAACAAGTGAACGGTACAGTTCGTTCGATCCGCTCTCCGTAGCTTTGGAAGTTTTTTAGTAGGTGTTATTATCAGTTCAAGTCAGTTTCATTTGGTTTTCTTGATCGCGGGTGAAATTCCGTTTCTGAAGAAGAAAACGTTGTGTGATCTAGCGGGGCAACAACGTCATTAATTCGCAATTAGCTCAATATTGCCCCGATCTAAAAGCCATTTTTGCTCCGCATCTATACGGCACGCACACCAGCTGTCCATTATGTGTAGCGTGCAATCGTTCATCTGCTAACCACCCCGACCAACAATATCATCATCATCGTTCAGCTCCACGCCTAGACGGTACACGCAGCCACTCATCGTCGCTCGGCAGCAGCAGCAGCACATTCGTCGCCCGTCTGAAGTAGATCAGTGATACATATAAGATAAGTTTTTATTAGTATATAAGATGAAGTTTTTTTGTTTCTCGCTCTTGTGTTTGTGTGACTGTGAAGTGACTGAGAGTGTGTGAGTGTGTGTGTGCTTAGGTTTAATTTGTGTATCTGTGATTGATTGTAGATAACTACGTTAGTGGTTGAGCCATAAGCTCCCACAAGCGAGCCATGGATGATTTATCGGAAGATGAATCATCTATAGCGCAAAATGATCAGGGTAGCTCTCAAAGTTACCCGATCGCGTGCTTATCAGATAGTTCATCTGGTCCTTGGGTTGTCTATTTTCGGCCCAAAACAGAAGCCTCTCAACATTTACCAGATTTCAAACGATCTGACGAACGATTCTCGGCCGTGACCGAGATAATTAAAGTGAGACACAATAAGTTAAAAGTCGTTGTGTCAACCTTAAACAAGCTAACGAAATTGCTGTCTCTCAATTTTTTACACTGGAGTATTTAGTGTACATCCCAGCTCAGGTATTGAGATAGAAGGTGTGGTCTCCGAAGCGAGTTTGACCCCTGAGATCCTGTTGAAGCAGGAGGTTGGTCGATTTAAGAACCCTCTGCTTCCTTCAGTCAAGATACTCGATGTGCGAAAACTAGGCACCGTATCGATCACTAAGGGTGAAAAGAAATTACCCCCTCAGACTCGTTTCGTGTGACTTTTCTGGTTCAGCCCTCCCCTCAATACGTCGAGTTGGGAAAACTTCGACTACCTGTGCAGTTGTTTGTACCTCGGGTAATGATCTGCGAAAAGTGCAAGCAGATGGGACATACGACCTCCCATTGCAGCAATAGGGCACGCTGCTCTAATTGTGGGAGAAGCACGAGGATGGCGCCTGTGCAGACAGCACACCAAAATGCGCTTTCTGCAGGAAACTCCTCCACATGCTCTCTCATCTTGCCCGGCGTACAAACAACGCGGGAAAAAATTAGAACGCTCGCTAAAACAGCGTTCCAGGCAATCTTTCGCTGAAATGCTGAAGAAAGCCTCACCATCACCCAATGTCAATACAAATCCCTTTGCTCCTCTGTCAGATGACGAGTCTGACTTTGATTTGGCTGAAGAGGAACATCATTCAGCTTTCCGGAAGGTGCTTCACGGAAGCGAAGACGCGTCCGCCCACGGAAAATTGCTGAACCGGAGCCCAAAACCAGCTTGCCCAATTCAAGAAAAGGTGGAAAAAGGAAAATCCTAATCCACCTGGTTTTCGTAGTACTAACTACACCAGGACTTTCCATCTCTCCCGGGGACATCCAAAACCCTGAAGCCCAATTTTAAGAACAGAAGCCCCCTCCTCTGGTGGGCTGTTCTCATTTGATGACATTGCCGAAGGTATCTTTAAGTACCTCGAGATTTCTGACCCTCTCAAAAGCATTGTTATGGCAATGCTTCCCACTGTGAAAACCTTTTTGCAGAAATTAACATTAAAGTGGCCCATCCTTGCAGCTATCATTTTCCTTCCGATGGATAATTTTCCAAATGAGGTCAGGATTTGATCACTGTTCTACAGTGGAATTGTCGAAGTTTGATTCCTAAATTGGAATCTTTTAAATTTTTAGCTCACACTACCGGTTGTGATGCATTCGCTCTTTATGAAACATGGCTCTCTCCCGAAATCAATCTTCCGATTCATGATTTCAATATTATTCGTCTTGATCGTGAGGATTCGCGTGGAGGAGTACTTTTGGGGATCAAAAGTGCTACTCCTTCTATAGAGTGAATTTTCCTCCTATTCCAGGTATTGAAGTTGTCGCATGTCAGGCTGTTATTAAAAATAAAAGCCTTTGCATTGCTTCCGTTTATATTCCTCCAAGAGCCTCCATTAACCGAAAACAACTCTCAGATGTTTGTTCGGTTCTTCCTGCTCCACGGTTGGTCATGGGAGATTTTAACTCTCACGGTACAGGCTGGGGAGAACTGTACGATGACAACCGTTCTTCTTTGATATATGACCTCTGTGACAACTTCAATATGACAGTTCTCAACAATGGAGAAGTAACACGTTTGGCTGGTACATCCTCAGTTGGCAGTAGATTAGACCTCACACTTTGTTCGAATTCATTATCGTTGGATTGCACATGGAATGTGATTCAAGATCCCACGGTAGTGATCACTTGCCATAAAAATTTCGGTTGCCACCGGGTTCAATTCGTCGAAATCTGTCAACGTCACGTATGATCTTACCCGTCACATCGATTGGACAAAGTTTAAGACAGCAGTAGATGAAGCCGTAACGACGGTAGAAAGGCTTTCACCGCTGGAAGAATATAACTTCCTCTCAACCTGATCTTAAACAGCGCGCTTCAAGCTCAAACTCGACCAGTTCCAGGGACGTCATCTCGCAGGAAACCTCCTTCTCCATGGTGGGATCAGCAATGCACCGAGGTTTACCGTAAAAGTCCGACGCGTTTAAAGTTTTCCGTAGACGTGGAACACCTGAGCACTTCGAAGTATGCACGGCTCTCGAACGCGAACTTAAGAGCCTCATCAAGGCCAAGAAACGCGGTTACTGGCGAACATTCGTGAACGGGCTATCGCGCGAAACGTCGATAAGTACTCTTTGGAACACGGCGCGAAGGTTGCGTAACCGAACTACGAACAACGAGAGCGAGGAGTACTCGGACCAATGGATCCTCAAGTTCGCGCGAAAAGTTTGTCAGATTCTGTGCCGGCACGGATGATTCCTCGCGAAAACACGAGTTCGATAGATGAGATTAGCCAACCCTTTTCAATGGTAGAGTTCTCTCTCGCACTCCTTTCGTGTGGCAATACGGCTCCAGGGGCTGATAGGATCAAGTTCAACTTGCTAAGAACCTCCCAGACGTCGCGAAGAGGCGCACGTTGAACTTGTTTAATCAGTGTCTGGAACTCAACATTGTACCGGATGATTGGAGACGGGTGGAGAGTTATTGCCATTCAAAAACCTGGTAAGCCCGCGTCCGACCACAACTCCTATCGACCCATCGCGATGTTATCCTGTATTCGAAAGTTGTTGGAGAAAATGATCCTCTTCCGTCTGGACAAATGGGTTGAGACGAACAACCTGCTTTCAGATACTCAATATGGTTTCCGTAGGGGTAAGGGAACGAACGACTGTCTCGCGTTGCTTTCCACAGATATTCAGTTAGCTTTTGCTAAAAAAGAGCAAATGGCTTCTGTATTCTTGGATATCAAGGGGCTTTTGATTCAGTATCTGTTGAAGTTCTTTCAGATAAACTCCACGCTTGTGGCTTTTCACCATTAATGAACAATTTTTGTACAATTTGCTGTCAGAGAAACATATGAGCTTCTCTCATGGAACCTCTACAGCTTCACGATTTAGCTTCATGGGTCTCCCCAGGGATCATGTTTAAGCCCCCTTTTGTATAATTTTTATGTCAAAGACATTGACGGTTGTCTAGGTGACAACTGTACGTTGAGACAACTTGCAGATGACGGCGTAGTGTCTGTCACGGGACCCAATGGGGTCGATCTGCAAGGACCCTTACAGGATACCTTGGACAATTTGTCTACTTGGGCTCTAGAGCTAGGTATCGAATTCTCTACGGAGAAAACTGAGTTGGTAGTTTTTCTAGGAAGCATAACCCTGCACAACCGAAAGCTTCAAATTTGGGGTAAGCCGATAACTCATTCTATGTCATTTAAATATCTTGGGGTCTGGTTCGATTCAAAGTGCACCTGGAGATCCCATATTGAGTATGTGAGCGAAAGTGCCAGCCAAGGATCAATTTTCTCTGCACAGTTACCGGAACCTGGTGGGAGCGCATCCGCAAGATCTTCAACGTTGTACCGGACAACGATTTTGTCGGTTATGGAATACGGTGGTTTTGTTTTCAGTCAGCGGCTCGGTCGCACTTCATTAAACTGGAACGTATTCAGTATCGGTGTCTTCGTATCGCGTTGGGTTGCATGCACTCGACTCACACCATGAGTCTTGAAGTGCTGGCTGGCATGTTGCCACTCTCGGATCGGTTTACAGAATTATCTCTCGGCTCCTCACCAGGTGTGAAGTTATGAACCCTCAGGTAATCGAACATTTTGAGAAGCTCCTTGAGTTGAATCCTCAAACCCGCTTCATGACCTTGTACCATTTGTACATAACACAGGATGTCAGCCCTTCGCCGAACATTTCCAATCGTGTTTGCTTCTCCGATTTCGACAATTCGATTCATTTTGATTTATCCATGAAGCAGGAGCTTCGTGGAATCCCAAACATCATCGTCCTATGATTGCTCCGGTGATATTGCTGCAAAGTTTGGCCAAGTTGATTCCACTAAATCGTTCTTCACTGACGGATCTTTGATAGAGGAGTCAGCAGGCTTTCAGTATATTTAATGAAATTTATAGCGCCAACCGTAAACTTCAAGCTCCTTGTTCCGTGTATGTCGCTGAATTAGCGGCAATACATTTACGCTAGAAATTGTTGCCTCACTAACACCGGATCATTTTTCATTTTCACGGATAGTCTCAGTTCTATAGAGGCTATTCGCTCATTGAAGCCGGTAAAGCACTCCTCGTATTTTCTCATGAAAATACAGGAGCTTCTAAGTGCTTTATCTTCGCGTTATTTTATCATCACCTTTGTATGGGTCCCATCTCATTGTTCGATTCCGGGCAATGAGAAAGCGGACTCGCTTGCAAAGGTGGGCGCTATGGAAGGCGATATTTGTGATCGACAAATCGCCTTCAACGAATTTTTCCTATTTTTCGTCAACAGTCACTCGTCAGCTGGCAGTATAAATGGAGTAAAGGAGATTTGGGGCGATGGCAACATTCTATCATCCCAAAGGTGTCGAAGAAATCTTGGTTTAGCGGGATGGATGTGGGTCGAGACTTCATTCGTGTCATGTCTCGCCTCATGTCCAATCATTATTCTTTGAACGCTCATTTATACCGGGTTGGGCTGAGCGACAGCAATCTCTGTGAGTGTGGACAAGGCTATCAAGACGCAGACCACGTTATTTGGTCTTGTGCTGAACATTGTGGAGTCAGATCTGAACTTTATGATTCCCTTCGGGCTCGAGGTAGACAACCCAATGTGCCAATTCGAGATATTTTGGCTGTACGTGATTTGGAGTACATGAAACTCATTTATGTGTTTTTGACTAACATTAGCATTAGATTGTAGTTAGTTTAACCTGTATGTTTAGTATAAGTTTTTTTTATATGTGTGTGTATGTGTGTGTTTTTTTCTTTTTCAAGAAATGTTCAAGTCAAAGAAAACCATAAATTGTATAGTTATAAGTGTTTAGATAATTTAGAATTTAAATTTAATGTGTTATGTAAACCATACTTTAAATTCCCACCCTCTTTCCCATCCGTAATTTGTAATTCCTATTAACCTCGAGACGGCCGCGAGTAATCGGCTCTTTCCTCCTAACTTTAGTTTTAAGATAAATGATGTAAAAAATATGAAAATTTGGCTCTGTAAAGTTAATTCGATTGAGCCTGTGCAAATAAATGATTAT
>JASCZW010007918.1:0-57781 GCA_034211315.2 Aedes japonicus
AACAGCCTCTGTCCGGGAATTGGCCTTCCTCTAGACAATTCTGTAGCACATCCCTGAACATGTTCGGAAGTATCTTCTTCTTATTTAGCGTTTCAAGCTTATTGTTTTCGCAATCAGCTGATTACCTCAACTTTTAAATGAACTTCCACAGTTAATCGTTGAGAGCTTTCGATGCCATGTATCATTTTTGTATTATTATGATTGTGTGGCAAGTACATACAATCATACTCTATCCCCAGGGAGTCGAGACATTTTCCTTATCGAAAAATTCCTAGACCAGACCGAGAATCGAACCCAGCCAACAGCATGACCCAAATCGTCGTCGGAAGCACCTGAACCGTCGTTTTCAGAGCCACTTTAGGGATTACGTCGGTTCCGGATGCCTTCTTCATCTTAAGCCTTCTCGCCACTGCCACAAGCTCTTCGTTCGATACTTGCGTGACCTCCGCGTTTCTACTAAGTCCATCTACGATAACCTTCAGTTTTATTGGCCATAGCTCTGCAGCCATTGTTGGGCTTTTGATCTTCGCCATAACCATACGGTACGTGTCACCCCAGGGGTCAGCATTAGTGGCTCGGCACAGCTCCTTGTAGCAGTTCGTCTTGCTCAGTCTTATTTCCCGTTCTTATTCGGCCTTGCCGCCCGGAATACCCTCCTACACACCTCAGTATCTGCTGTGGTTTTAGCTTTCTGGACACGGCTCTGAGACTGCTCTGAGACAACTAGCGCAGAGGTTGTTGAGTTGCTCCTGCCACCAGTAAGCTGAGCGACGCTTATTTATTGACGCCAGTTTTCTCGGCATGATTGCGTCTAATTTCCTAACTCTCCGGTTCGAGAGATTATTGTCGTGCCTCAACAAAGAGTTCCTTGTCGCAACTATTTGTTCTTCGTATTGCATCATGAATTCGTTGAACGATGCTAACGGTACCTACGTTCGATAGTGTAACTTCCAGTTTTGCCAGAGCTTCTAACAGGCTGCACCCTCTAGCGGTGGTACATCTGCTGCCCCACTTCACAGCCCAAGCTTCGGAATCTCCTCCGATGACAAGGGGTTTTTTTCGATGATCTTTTTGGTCAGTGCTTCCCGCATCTAGTGGAACTGCTTCATGGTTCACCTGGGGGGTGCATGGTAGCTGCATACAAAGGTCCCGTAGACTTTGGCGATCACGAGCCCTTCGTATGATTTCGACTTTACTTCATGGATGGAGAAGCTGTCCATTACTTGTATCAAAGCCAGTTCTACTCTATCTGCCTCCCCGTTTCCGTTATCTGGAGGATCACAATACGGCTTCGCAATGATTGCGACATCACATTATGTTTCTGTTGTTGACTGCGTCAACGGTTGCTATGTGTGTATGGTTGTGTATGAGTGTAACTATGTATGTCGTTGACGAAATAAAGGGTGACGTGTTTCTCAGCAACCGCTGAGCCGATTTGAGCACACCAGATGAAATGTATTGTGGTGCCATTGGACGCTTGTGAATGATTATGGAATCAAATATCCGGTTGCAGATATATTGACGGAACAAGTTCCTGAACAAAAAAAACACGGATTTTGCGATCTAATTCATGTTTCTTAGCAACTTCTCAAACGAATTGAGCACAATAATCGTAAAATTGAAGGTATTATAGTCTCATAGAACCCATGAATCATGAATGGATTTAGAATCGGATATCCACTTCCAGAGATATTTCGCATCAAGTTCCGAAAATTACGTATTTTAAGGACCAAAGGGCGTACTGTTTAAAATTCACATACACTCAAATTGCTCTTACTTTTGATCCGTTAAGTAAAATCAGTTTAAATTTTGCGTAGACATAGTTAAATGTGTATTGTTTGTAATCTGTTGTAATTTTTTTCATCCGGAGAGCAAAAAGTTTTCAAAATGGCAACGAAAGAATAGTGCGTGCGCGCAACAGTTTTGCACGAGTACTTTGAAAATAAGGATTTGTTGCATCTTGCTATCAGAAAAAAATGAGTTGGGAATCGCAAATTCCACGGTATCTGGTGTCATTAAACGGTTCGAAAAACGTCTGACTGTTGATCGGAAGCAAAGATCTGAAGAAAAAAAAACTGTCAAATCAACATGAATGACCTTTCAACGGAAACTGAGCGCCTGAGCTCGAGAGGTGGCTAAAAAGTTGCTTGTGAGCAAATATTTCATGCAGAATACCAAAATTCGAGCTGGACTACGTGTGTTTAAGGTTCAGAAGTCCCGAAACTGTGACGAGAAACAGAATGTAGTCACAAAACGCTGTAACCGGAACTCTGGTACGACCAGAAGTTAACGAAACCACTCTACTGCGTAATGGACGACGGGACATATGTGAAGGCCGACTTCAACCAGATGTCAGGAAACCTGTATGTGACTGCCAAGGATGTAATGATGCTCCCGAGAACCTCCGGAAACAAAAAATGTCGAAGATTGGCTGGTAAAATTCTGTCCAGTCAGAATCCGGAATCATTTTTCAAGAATTCTTTTACAGCGGTTTGTTTGCCTAGACGCCCACTTACTGTGGTATAAATTGCACAGTGTTTCGTGCAGTGAGTCAAAAGTTATTTCAGATGGAATCCGAGAGGAAAAAAAATTCTGCACACCCACGTTGATAATCCAACCGCATTAATGTGACCGCTGCAAGAATTCTTTATGAGTGGTTTGTTTGCCTTGGAATCTTACCGAGCCAGCAAGCAACCAAAAAGAACGTTGAAGCAAAGTTTCGTCACCAGAACTCGAGCTCGGAAATTTTACCAGCAGGTTTTGACGAAATACCAAGAACGCCTGCTCATAGACGATGAAACCTACGTCAAAATGGATTTCGGACAGCTTTCTGGCTGAAAATTCTAGGAGATGCTCCTGCAAAGTTTAAGTTTGCAGCTGCGTAGCAAAGACCAAAGTGTTCGTGGCGAATAAGACGATGAACTCGAAGCTGTACAAGGAAGCACGCCTCAAAAACAGCGTACTACCCTTTATTATAGCCCATAAAGGTCCCGTGTAGTTTTGGCCAGATTTGGCGAGTTGCTACTACAGCCGGGAAGTCATCCAGTGCTACCGCGATACTAACGTAATTAAAATAAAAAAATAAATCCACCCAACTGCCCACAGTTCCGGCCCATCGAGATGTTTTGGGCAATAATGAAGCGGAAGCTTAAGAAAAGTGGAAAAACGGCTCGGGACGCGACTCAGATGACCAAAATGTGCCAAGAAAGTTGACTCCGAAGGTGTGCAGCGTTTGATGGGAGGAATAAAGAAGAAAGTGCGAATTTCCATTAGAAACGAAGAGAAATGATTTGTGTTGATATGTTTTCCTTAAAGTACATCACATTTGTTTTGATGTATTAAATTATTTGTACGTCAACCCGTTACCGAGATACACTCTGAAAGTTAAGTTTAGTTTATATTACAAAATTGAAGGAAATACTCTCAAATCCATGTTTTCTGCAACAAAAATCATTTGTTCTTTTTATGAAGATACATTCGTAATCAATACACACGCGCAACTGTAAAAAGCACGAAGCTTTTGTTAACACAGAAAGAACATTCGTGCATTGAACGAAAACAATACAAAGAGCTACGAATATCTGGTCACAAATTAAAAAGAAACGTATTTCTGGTGATTGCATGAAGGACTGACAGATCTTCTTTATCGACTCAAAATGTAATTGACAAAAAAAAGCGCAAACACGTAGAGTTGTCCAGCGTTTTTTTATTATGTTTCTGACATGGGGTTCGAACCTGAATATTTAAAAAGCGCTGATTCTGAATCCGTGGTGGATCTCACTAGGAAAACGCTGACTCGCGAGAACATGTTTGATTAATGAGTATGAAGTCAAAACATATAGTTATAGCATAAAGCGACAGGACTTTAATTTTTATTTTGAGCTAGATAAATTATTCCCGCCCATACCAGCAGAAACAACACATGCATGAGTACGGTATAAAAATGTCATCAGGTCATCACGAAGTTCCTTCGTACGACATGCCCAGCCCATCGTAGTCGACCGATTTTCGCAATGTGTACTGTTGAGGAACCCAATTACCTCCGTTCCTTCGATACGGGGTTCTCCAACACTCGCCTTATTATAACACTAATTACAACATTTATTTCCGGACTCTATCTCGTTTATTTCCTAATGCTAACACTAATAATTTCTAATTCTAAAACATATATTTCCTAATTCTAACACATAATGGTATAAATACAAATTGGATCGCGCGCACTCCGGCTCACCCACCGGTTGAATATTTCAATTAATACTAAACTAAAGAACACATCTGAAGCTCCGTCGTCATCAGCTGACCGCAATCGCACTCATGCGATGTTTTCTCCGTCGTTCCATGAGCACGAGAACTGCCGTCGACTCTCCGTACTGTCCACTACCATCGGCGATTTGATAGATTCCCGTACAATCAATACTAATTCTGTTGAGGTACCACCACAGTTGCGGATCCTTTGCTTTCATTTGTGCCTATTGTTGTGCTTCGGGCCTTCGCTAGTGTGGTGATCATATGGCAGCTGCATCGATAACGGGGTCACAATTGTGCAGCACCAGTAGCAGAGGCGTAGCTGGGTTTGGTTTGTCGCGAACATGTACGATGGGAGGTTCTCCCAGTAACTGGTGCAATTCGTGGTTCATTCGCCTCCTCCTCGTTCCGTCTTCCATCTGCACTCCACCGTAGATGGTACGCAGCACCTTCCGTTCAAAGACTCCAAGGACGCGTTGGTCCTCCGCTAGCAATGTCCATGTTTCGTGGCCATTGAGAACTACCAGTCTGATTAATGTCTTGTAGATGGTCAACTTTGTGGTTCAGCGAACTTTGTTCGATCTAAGCGTCCTCCGGAGTCCAAAGTAGGCACGATTACCAGTCATAATGCGCCTTTTTATTTCTCTGCTGGTGTCGTTATCGGCGGTCACCAATGAGCCCAGATACACGAATTCGTCTACTACCTCGATTTCATCACCGTCGATCTGAACTCGTGCTAGGAGGCTAACATTGTCTTCTCGTGAGCCTCTTCCCTTCATGTATTTTGTTTTCAGCGCATTAATTACAAGCCCAATCCTACCAGCTTCAGCCTTAAGTCTGATGTACGTTTCCGCCATCGTTTCAAAGTTAGGTGCTACGATATAAACGTCGTCGGCGAAGCCAAATAGTTGGACAGACTTCCTGAAGATAGTGCAACTCGTGTCTATCCCAGCTCTTCGAATCACACCCTCAAGTGCAATGTTAAACAACAAACACGACAATCCATCACCTTGCCGTAACCCTCTCCGAGATTCGAAGGGACTCGAGAGCGTCCCTGATACTCGGACGACACACATCACTCGATCCATCGTTGCTTTGATCAACCGCGTCAGTTTTTCCGGAAATCCATATTCGTGCATGATTTGCCATAGCTGGTCTCGATCGATTGTATCATACGCTGATTTGAAATCGATGAAAAGATGATGTGTGGGCACGTTGTATTCGCGACATTTCTGCAGCACTTGCCGAATCGCGAAAATCTGGTCCGTAGTAGCGCGGGCACCCATGAATCCCGCTTGGTATTGCCACACGAACTCCTTTGCAATTGGTGACAGGCGGCGGCATAGTATTTGGCAGAGCAACGTGCTCAGTATCCTGATCGCACGATTATTGCAGCAATCCAGCTTGTCGCCCTTTTTATAGATGGGACACACTATTACCTCCATCCAATCATCCGGTAAACATTCCTCCTCCCAAATCTTAGTAATTACCCAGTGCAGCGTTCTGGCCAGTGCTTCACCACCGTATTTCAATAGCTCGCTTGGGAGTTGGTCAACACCAGCGCCTTTGTTGCTTTGCAATCGACCAATTTCCTCCTCAACTTCCTGAAGGGTTGGGGTCGGGGTCCTGTCATCTTCTGCGCGTGTTCCTAGATTTATTACCGAGCCACTTTCGTTCGCTGTAACATTACCGTTCAGGTGCTCGTCGAAGTACTACTTCTACCTTTCAATCACCTCACACTCTCCTGTGAGAAGGTTGCCATCCAGGACTCTGCACGTATCTTGCGGAATGCGGAGTACACCTTTCGTTAACGCTAGTACCATGAATGGGCAGGCGTATTTGGAAAAGTGTCTCCAAATACGCCTTTTAGCCTCTTCTGAAGGCTCACGACGGTTCGACAATCTTCTGACCGGATTTGACATCATGCCACCACACGAAGGGCGTGCTAGAGTAGTATGAGGCGAATGATGTCCATTTCGTGCTGGAAGATCTAAATCTCCCAAACACTTTGGAGCTGCACCCATTAGAAAAATACAGAGCCATAATTCAGGAGCACCACCTGAAGATTGTCTCCTTGATTGGATGCCGCCTTAAAAACATGCCCTACGCTCAATTTCAACTACTTCTATTACATTCCACAACTTGACGTGCTCTTACGGACCTACCAATACTTTCTCTTTGCATCTTTGATTCTTGCAGATATTGCTGTCCACTTCTAGGATTGCATGTTGATAAGAAGGATACTTCCAGGTTCAAACAGAATAATTGATTACGTGCTTCATGCAGCAGCGAAAAAGATGATTGGTTAAATGACATTCATTTACGCCAATTTATGTTTATGCTAAGCTATTGATAATGTTCTAGGTCACTCGAATCTTTCCTCAACTCGTACTCCACGTTTAAAACAGATTATTACAGTTGAAGTAATCGAGACGCTGTATTTTTAATATTCTCGATCGACACATGTTTGGGACACGATGTGTTATCATAAGTGCTAAACAAAGAATTAGTCTGAACATCAAAAGCAAAAGTTTGTCAACAAGTGCGACACGATTTGAAAAAACATCATTTACACCACAAGCCACAAGATAATTTAACAGTGTAAAGGGTGTATTCGAAAAAAATGGCACAAACATATATACTCATCAAAATTAAACTGATTATCGGATTTTCTTGAAATTTTCAGGGAATGAAGAACTACTAATGAGTTTTGATTTACAACATTTGTTTTATTCAATTTCGTCTCCCATCCCGAATGCCCGCACCTTCCTTTTCACTCCACCCATCAAATTTTGTACAACCGATTTTCCCAGTGTTTTTTTTTGTTTTTAGCCAAATTTTCTTTAATTCTAGCTCTGTTTTTATAGTTTCGGGATGTTTGCTAAGTTCCGTTTTCATAATTGCCCAGAATTTTTCAATTGGACGAAATTCCGCTGAATTTGGTGGGTTCATATCCTTTGGCACAAAATTGACTCCGTTGGCTCGGTACCACTCCAATACGTTTCGACCGTAGTGGCAGGATGCTAGATCAGGCCAAAACAGAGTTGATCCTTTGTGCTTCTTAATGAATGGCAAGAGACGCTTCTTAAGGCACTCTTCCGTGTAAATCGCACCGTTTATTGTTCCGGAAGTGATGAAGGGAGCACTTATTTCACCACATCCGCAAATCGCCTGCCAGATTAGAAACTTCTTTGCAAATTTCGATAGTTTCTTCTTTCGAACATCCTCCGGAACATCGAACTTCGACTTGGCAACGAAATATTCTTGCCCAGGAAGTTGACGGAAGTCGGCCTTGACGTATGTTTCGTCGTCAATCACGATGCAACCGGATTTGGTGAGCAGCTTCGTGTAAAGTTTCCGGGCGCGGGTTTTCGCAGTGATGTTTTGTTTTTCATTCCGGTTTGGGGCTTTTTGCACTTTGTAAACATGTAACCCAGCACGCTTCATGGTTTTCTGCACAAAACCGACTGACACCTTAGACTTTTTAGCGACATCTCGAATTGACATGTTTGGACGGTTCTTGAATTGTTGTACGACTTTCCTGGCCATTTTACTGTCCATTGGACCACTTTTACGACCACTCCCTTCCTTCCTTTGGACACTCAGACGCTCCTTGAAGGTTCTTATTACACGAGACACAGTTGTATTTGCAATTCCAAGCCTTTCAGCAATCCACCGGTGGGACGCCCCTGGATTTTGATTGTGAGTGCACAAAATTTTCTCACGGACAATTTCTTGTTTCGACGACATGACTGGAACTACTGAATGTATAACTATGAAACTTGGCAGATGTGAATAATACACTATGGATAAGATCTACTCAAATTTCTAGGTTTTTTACTCATACGATTCAAAAGTTACAGAAGATTTTCTGTGTGCCATTTTTATCGAATACACCCTTTATTTGGGATTTGAAGCTATACTACCAAATTGGCCCCACCCAAAGCTCTTCCGAACACGGAATCCCTAGTTATAGTTGTCCCTGATGAATGTGTTCGTTAATTATTGGTTGTTCCAACCATTGAAAATTCTGTAAGAGTTTAACAAGCAGTAGCAGTTCATAATACAGTTTGTTTTTTGTTCAAGTTTTCTCAGAATTAAAAATATTTATTATTATTATTATTACTATTTATTAACGACACTTTACCATGTATGTGGCATTCGTGTCGGGTAGAGTAATTATCAAATTACAGAGTACATATTAGATTTCACTATACAGGTTAGTTTCTCTGATGAATTGTAATATCGCTATTTCCTTCTCCACTTTGTGCGCCAAGACGTCAGCTAATGTTCCAGTGATTCCACATTCGGCCCGTATATCAGTGTATCCTCTACAGTCGAGTAGTATATGTTGGATTGTGAGTTCTACGCCACAACTATTGCATACAGGGGGTGGGTTCCGGTTTAGTAAGTAAGAATGTGTAAGGCGGGTGTGTCCAATTCTAAGCCGTGTTAGTATTCGTTGTTCGGAGGCGCATTTGCGATCCTCGTGTCTAACGGGCAGTCGATAGATTTGTCTCAGGTGTGTCCGAGTTTGGTGCCATTCTGTTTCCCATGATGATCAAATTTTCCCCTTTATGGAGTGTATCGCGTCTTGGGATGGTACAGGAATATCTTCCAGAGGTTTGATTCGCCCTTGCTTTGCTAAAGTATCCG
This sequence comes from Aedes japonicus, assembly GCA_034211315.2. Lineage (NCBI taxonomy): Eukaryota > Metazoa > Arthropoda > Insecta > Diptera > Culicidae > Aedes > Aedes japonicus. The sequence goes on from JASCZW010007918.1 coordinate 8,902, forward strand.
CTAGTTCGTTTCCGGCGATACCGGCGTGACCAGGGATCCAACTGAAAGTTACGTTTTGACTTTCGATAATTTTTTCCACCGATTGGATCCATGGATGTTTTGATCGGCCGCCCCGTAGAGCGTTGATACAGCTAGCAGAGTCGGTCAAGATGATGACGCTTTGTTGTGCATTGAGCTGTGATACGGCAGCGTTAAGGGCAAAAGCTTCTGCAGAAAATACACTGCAAGTGCTTGGTAGGCGGTAACTGGAGTTTCCATCTGGTAAGACCACCCCAGCACCAATGGACTCGTTATCCTTTGAGCCATCAGTATAAATGTGTTGGTGTGAGGAGTATCTATTGGTAATGAATTCATGGAAAGTAGGTACAACGATTTCCTTACATGTGCCCGCTTTGATACTATGCTTTAGCTGGTTGTCGATTTTTGGACTTGTTTTGTACCATTCTCTGTCAGTGTTCCGTAGGAGGGTGCAAATCTTTGGAAGTGAGAAATCGGCTGTCTGTTGGAGCAACTCGTTAGCTCGCTTTACTGTTGGGTGCTCGGAAGCTGTTGATGATTTCTCCAGTAGTCGTACAGCCAGCTGCGAAAGTCGCTGGATTAATGCTTGCTTGAAAGGAAGACATCCTGATTCGGCCATTATCGAGACGATTGGGCTGGTAGCGAATGCACCAGATGCTTGGCGCACTACGTCGTTGTATATTGGACTTAGGATCCTTTCCATGTTTTCAATGTTGATGCTAGTTAGTCCTAAGCCGAAAAAGAGTTTTGAGAAGATCAACGCCGAGCCAACTTTTAGCAGGGTAACTCGGCTACTTCTCTTGAGACGGCGTCCAAGAATCCGCAATATGCGAATTCTGCTGCTACAGCTTCTCTTGACAGACATGTGGTGTTGAATGAAGTTGAACTTCGAGTCCACCGTTACTCCAAGAATTTTAATTTTCCTTACTCTTGGTATAGGCCTTTTGTCTATCATAATCGCCCGACCTCGTTTCCGGTGGTGCTCGTTACAGGCGTGTAATAACTTAGACTTGGATGGGGCAATAGAGAACCCAACACTGGCAGCCCACCCAGTAGTGGTATTTACAGCTGTCCTCATAGTTTTCCGCACTGTCCTGTGATTTTTATGTTTCACGATAAGAATAACATCATCGGCGTATAGTAAAACTTCTGCACCGGTGGGGATGTTGTTGAAAATTGGCTGCATGGTTACCAGAAATAATGTCACCGACAAAATGGATCCTTGTGGAACTCCGTTCTCTGATAGTCTGGCGCTGGATACGCATCCGTTGGCAGCAACTTGGAAGTGTCTTTCGGAGAGAAAACTGGAGACAATATTCATCATCCTGCCAGAGATTTTCCAATTCGCCAAGGTATGGATAATTCCGGGTCTCCACGTTGTGTCGTACGCCTTCGAGATGTCTAAGGAAACTATTTCCACATGTTCCTCGTTTTCGAGTTCGATAAGCGATTCAAAACTGGCTAAATGCGTATCGACTCCTTTTCCAGCTCGAAATGCATGTTGGCGCGGGTCGAGTTTCCCGGTGACTTCTAATTCAGTTACTAAGCGGCGGTTTACCATTCTCTCAAACATTTTACCTAAGCAACTGAGAAGTGTTATCGGTCTGAAACCATCTGGTTTGCTTCGGTCCGCGTCAGGTTTGGGAATCGGTATTATCGTTCCAAGTTTCCATAGTTTCGGAAATGTGCCGTTAGCCCATACTCGGTTGAATAGTTCTAGCATGGCGATTTTAGCGCTGAATGAGTAATCGTTGAAGCATTAGGTAACTAATGCTGTCGACACCAGTTGAAGAACCTCCACGGCGGCCAAGAGCCCACATCAGCTCTTCTATAGAAAAGTCAATGTTGTACCGATTGTATAGATTTGGACGCTGTGTTTTAGCGGGAGGGTGTATGTCTCTGCTATGCTGTTTCCGGAATTTGTCAGGGTAATTTTCGTCGGATGATTTCTTCTGGTACTCATTAGCCAGTGCTTCTGCTACGCTTTGCCCGTCGTTGGTGATACCAGATGGAAGGTTCAGTGTGATTGTGTTAGTTTTTCTTTTACCCTGCAATCTATTGATGTCGTTCCAAAGTTGACCAGATGATCTGTTGGGATTGATGTTTTCGGCAAATTGATCCCAACTGTTTTGTTTTGCTTCACGAATGAGTTTACGGCAAATAGAGCGAGCGTCTTGATAATGCTTTAATGCAGTGCTTTTACGAGGGTCGTCTGCATCTAACCGGCGGAGTATACGTAGTACCTTACGCCTCTTCTTGATCGCCGTTGCGACTTCTTCATTCCACCATATAACTGATTTAGGGCCATCTTTGCCGGTTGTTCTCGGAATGCTGGCTTCAGCTGCTGCGATAATATGGTTCGAAAAATCTTCTACGGTCTGTGAGTCCCCTGGACGTAGAGTCCTACTCGTGAGTTGTTCGTAGAGATCCCAGTCAGCTTTTTCGTAAATCCATTTTACTCGGTGCCGAGATTCGTTGTAGTTGCCAGGCATGGTAATTAGTATTGGTAGATGATCACTGTCAGAGCAGTCCGGTAGCACTTTCCAGTTGAACCTAGGGGCAATTGACGTGGAACAAATAGAGACATCGAGAGCCTGCGAGTTCCCAGTAGCTGGGTCAATTCGGGTGTGAGAACCGTCGTTGAGTACTAGCATATCGTGTTCGACTACTAGCCCTAGAATTTGATCACCTCTTTTTTTCGCTTCAGAGGCTGAAGATGCTATTTTACTACCCCAAGCTATGTGATGAGCGTTTAGATCTCCCAGTAGTAGCACGGGTTTGGGAAGGTTTTGAAGAAGTGCATCAAGCAAGTTCGCAGAGTCCGTGTCTTTCGGCGGCAGATAAGCTGAGACTACTGTTATTTTTATCGGAGCGTGTAATTGTACTGCAATTGCTTGTATGTTGGTTTGTATTGAAAATTGCTGGAAGGGTGTTCCTTTCTTGATAGCCATGCCAGCGCCTTGTCTACCATGGGTAGAACACTGACTAAGTAGTAGCTGATAATTATTTCCTAGAAATTTATCAGTCACTCGACGATAGTCCGCGTTTGTTTCTTGTAGGCAGATTATGGTGGGTTGGTACTTCGTTGTCAAGATCTGCAGTTCGTTTTGATGGGAACGGAGGCCGCAAATGTTCCACTGAATAGCGAACGTGGGCGACATGTTATTTACTGTGCTTTTGGAAGACTCAGACAATGACCTTGTGAATCTGTTTAGCTGTGACTGGTTTCGAGTTTCCAGCGGGCTAACAGGGCTGATGTGGTTCGACTCGACTAGATTACTAGAGGAGAGGAGAGATGCAATGCCCTCGTAGCATGCCTCATTCGTGTCGCCCAATACAGCCGCTCCAGTTGTTAGGGCGGTGGGAGTTACTGCGTGCTCTCCATCTCTTTCTATAAGATGTCGACATGGTGAGACGGAAATGCTGGAGCTAACGTCGCTGTTTATGATAGGGGCTTTTCTCGCTGTTGTGTGGTCTCGGTAGGTACCTGTGTTAGTCGAGAGGCTTTTGAGAGTTGTACGCTTCTTAGGTGAAAAGTGTGTGAGGATACTTGCCGGAGAGGTGGAGAGGCACACGTCGACTGCCGCCAGAGGCTCTTCGGATAGATCCGGAACATCTCTGGTCAGGGTCGACGTGTTGTGCCTCGCGCTTGGCGAATCAATTGTTGCATTGCTACTGCAAGCCGTGGATGCTATGAAAAACTCGGAAGGTGTCCTTGGGAGTGTGCCTGAATATGACTGGACTCGGTTTTCTGTTGAGTTGTTGGTACTGGCATTATTCAACTCGACTGGATTATCAGAGCAAGGGGGGGGATGTTATGTCCTCGTGACATGCCTTGTTCCGACCTCCCCGTAAGTTGACTTTTAATGCTGGATGGGTGTGGGTTTCTACATGCTTTCTTCGTTGAAAGCGCTGACAGGGAGAGCTGGTGGTGTTGGTTACGACGTCATCTCGTATGGTGGTGTGTGATGGATGGTCTACGTTTGCACCTGAGTTGGTTGGGAAGTTTGGGGGAGTTGAGCGGTTCATATGTGATGTATGATTGGAAATACTTGCCGGAGAGAGGAACAGATCCACGTCGACTGCCGCCAGAGGCTCTTCGGATAGATCCGGAACATCTCTGGTCAGGGTCGACGTGTTGTGCGTCGCGCTTGGCGAATCAAATGTTGCGTTGCTTCCACAGTTAAAATTGTAGTAGCTGTCGGTGTTGGATAGAGTTGATATTTCAGACTGCTTTTCTTCGTAGTTAGTTGAATTTTGCATGGTGTTTGATCGATGTCCTGAATCGTATTCCTGTGTGTTGCTGAGGTCTAGTTTTGCGTTGGTAGATGGTTGTTGGTCGTCCTTTATCGTGCCCATGTTTGTTGCTGGGTCAGAACCGAGATTTCGTACAGATTGTTCAGGGGGTTTTTGAGCCATTGTTCGTCAGATCATTCGTGCTACTACGTGTACAGGGTTTGTTTGAGGCCCGCTTGCCATGTGTGCTACTTATTTCGGTGGGGGAAATATCAAGCTGTCGTTTTGCACTTCGGCTTCGAGTTCGAATATCGCAGATGGGTTCAATATCGCGATTATCTTTCCTTTTAGCTGGTGGCGATGCAAATGGTTTATCTTTCCTTGATTTACGTTGATCAACTCTTTGCGATGTACCTGCTGTCTGATTGGGTGTAGGGGGTGAATTGTTCGAAAAATTGATTTGGGTGGGAGGTGCCTGTGTATTATGTGATGCTGGAGACTGGCTATGGGAGCGGGTTTTAAGCGTTAATTTCAGTGTGGTGAGCTCTTTCGCTAAGTCGGCTACTTGCCTCTGTAGCGACGCTATCATTTTATCTTTGTTGGCTACTTCTTGTTTCTGTTGGTCTTGGATCATACGAGCAATAGTGTCTCGTTTATTTTCTTCAGTGTACAGACGCCTAGCTTCGGTGAAAGAAATGCATTTGTCAATTTTGATGTGGACAATTTTGTCCTCTTCTTTATATTTGGGACATTCGCGTGATGTGACGGAGTGTCCATTTTTGCAGTGGTGGCAGTATGGTGTGTTACTGCATTGCTCTCCATCTACATAGTGCATTGCTTGGGAGCAACGCATACATTTAGCGGGTTGTTGGCAAGCTTTTTTTGGGTGGCCATAGGAACCACAGTTGAAACAAAGCATTGGTGATGGATAGTAGATGCGAACTGGAATTCGTAGCATGCCAAAATATACATACTCCGGGATAGCCGTGCCATGAAACGTTAGGACCAACAGAGGAGTGTTTTGCAAGTTCCCGTTGACACGTTTTTTGATTCGTCGAACTGCTTTAACACCTTCGGGGTCAACATCTCTTCTATCCTCTTTTCGTCGGTGTTGACTGAGTCAGGTTCGTACACAATTCCCTGAACCGTGTTGAGTGTTGGGTGCGGGAAGATTTCGATCTGTGTTCCGTCAATGAGTTTTGTCATCTTCTTCAGCTTTTCGGCGATCGTTTTAGAGTTCGTGCGGAGTAGGTAACGTGACCCACGTCCCTCACGGGAGGCTTTTACACTTCTAGCTTCTTTCTCACCAATTGCCATTTGAACCGATGTTCCGATGGTGAATGGCTCAGGAAGCCGACACTCTCGATTTTCGGTATGCGTTCCTTCTGATTCAATTTTACAGCGCAGCACAAGCACCACAGGTTCACCCATTTCATCCTCGTTTCGCATCCATTCCGGGAGTCTCTCATTGCCTTGTGGACTCTAGAGGTTCTCCCCGGGGGTCCCCCGGCGGGGCGGGGGGTCTGCCGGTCATTTGACCGGTACTAAGTACCCCTTTTTTAGATTCACTCCACTTTTGATGTCATGGATAATAAAGTAAGCGATATTAAATTCAGTCCCTTTTGGCACCGACTAGCACTCGGGGCGCACTAACAATAGCGCACTATCTCAACAATGACTGTGCTGGCGGCGTATTGTTTTCTGCAGTACCGCGTGATATTTTTCGCTATGTATTTATAGTTGTTTATCACTCAACATGTGGAACTTCACGTTAATTTCACTATGTTTGTACCAACACTACCAGGAAGACTCACGTGATCACCGAACTACCGATTTAAAAGGAGTTTTTCAAGGCTATACGCAAGAAATTTGATGCGAGTAGCTCGTGCTTGTTGACATTCAACGTGAAAAAATATTTATGTTTAAAATGTTTTGAACGAAACATCACAAGACCCTAGGAGTGGACAGCAATTTTTGCTAACCAGAACCAAAGATATGAAAAGGAAGTATTGATAGTTCTATTCGAGTACGGCAGGCTGTGAAAATTAAACAGAAGCAGTTGATATTGAACGGAGGACTATTTTGAAAGACAGTATCCGATCAGGTGCATAATCTTTTACCATGCCAATGGCGGAACAGAATGTGTCATATTTTAACCACTCTAACAAATCAACCGTTATCATTGCAACAAGAACTAAACCTCACTTCCACTTCACGGCGCTTCTCAAAAGCATTCTCAAAACAAGCAACCGTTATTTTCTGACAGTAAACCATCCTTAGGGCATCCGTCTCACCCCTAAGCCCCCTTACCAGCTCACCTCGCAAACCACCGAACACCGGATGTAATTTCCCATGATTGACTAATTACCATTGCAAAAATCTCGTTTTCCTTCCGGTCCAATAATTCTATTTTCCCGGTCCGTCCGAAGGCAAACTGCTTTGCGATAGATTGATCGCTCTTCATCAGGGTGCTTCTTTCCGGTTGCTCTGCGCAACCAGTAAATTACCAATGATGGAAATGCTTCCCATATGCAAAGTAGTATCTCTTTTCCGTCCTCCGCTGCCTCTCGTTGCTGCCTTCCTTCCTTGCGATGCTCCCTGTCCAACGTTGCCAATTGTCTCACGGTTTCCGTGACGATAAAAATTGCACCGCAGCTGTCCTCGTAGCGTCGTCCTGAGGTGGTAGTCGTCCTAAAAGCCAGCTGAGCTACATGGGAAGAAAAAATATACACCGCTCCAATATGTAGCTTGGCTCAAGAGCATCACCAACTATCGCACAACGGTAGCAACAGCAGCGCCGGCTCGGGAAGGAAGAAGTAAATTATAATATTCATGATTATTCGAATAAAGTATCATAAACGACAGTGTGATGGAGTGTGAATGTGGAGCAAGAGCGAAAAGAAAAAAATGGAAACCTGGGCCTCGAGAAGGTGCAGACGATAACGCGAGCACTTTTCCTCCTCGAGGATGATGAAGTCATTGTGACTCAGCAGCCACTCGGCAGCCAATGTTTCAGTGCTCGCTGCGTAGTCGTCCTCGTCCTCGTCGTCGTCTTCTGGTTCGACTTTGCTGATAACTTCAGAACATCAACTACCGCCACCGAGCGAAACCTTAGATAGTCACCACAAGCAGCGATGTCATTTCAGCCAGTAAAACAGTAGCAGCAAAGGTAGTTGAGCTTTTTTCTTTTTCTCTTCGTTTTTTGATTAACTTCAATGTGGAGATATTTTCTTTGGAAAAACGTGGTGGGCACATCGGTATATGAGGAAAGTTTACAAGAAAAAACAAGAACCATAGAAGAGGGTATCTTTGATAATACGGGTGCACCTTATATTTGATGATTTAATGCACTCTTTTTGTTATTTTCGGATCAACAATATGTGTACCGATTCAAAGCTACAGCGAGATCTACGAACATTATGCATATTCGGAAGACTATTCGTGTTTTTTTTAAAGTTATTGGAGCCAAGTTCTTTTGTTGTACATACAAAAACAAAACTTGGTAGAAGGGGTTAAACCGATAAATAACGGTCATTTCGAGGTTAATATTGAATATGACAATTTTTTTGTTGGGAATTTTGCACGCAGTTTACAAAACTAAAGTTTTGTGATATCAAGAATTTCCAATTACAATTACAATTACAATTATAAATTGAACTAAATAAACACGCGCACACACGCACACAGTGCTCCAAAATTAACCATAAACATATAAGTTAATCAAACTACAATCTAAGATAAATGATTGTCAAGACCACATACATAAATTGATTGATTGATTTATCTTTATTGAGGAGCCTTACAGCCACAACTAAACAGAATGGTGGGGGGGGGGGGGGGGTGAGCGCGACCGGAAGGAGCCCCTCTGTGCATTATATTACAGATGCACAAATTGATACAGAGTATTAAGCAAAGGTCAGTAAATTGGTTGGTAGTAGTTGGTGACTTCCTTGAACTATATCCTGATGTATAGATCTGCATCTTTGAAGAACCATATTAATGCCGCCTCCCTCGGGGCATCCTCATAGAGAGCGTCTATTATACAGCCAAAAATGCCCCAAAACTGGCATGTCTCTCATACTTGAGGCAGTTGCAAATAAAATGCTCCACAGTGTACTGGACTCTACATGTTGGGCAGTTAATGTGGAACGGCCCGTTACCGGAGATGTTGTGAGAAGCTTAGGTGTGCCCGGAACGTAACCACGAAATGATACACTGGTTTCAGGATCGCGGGGTCCTCTCATTAGTGGGTAACCCCCTGGGCCCATTCTCTTGACCATGCATTGCGAAGTGTACACTTGATCGATTTTTCGATATTAACACCGGGGACGCTGCGGTGACAAGTCTACCCATGCTTCCCATAATCTGCTTCGACAATAGCTGGGATGCCACAGTATCCCGGACTCCAACCCAAGCAACACGAATATGTTATAATTGGTTGCAGTAACTTGATTGTGGCTTAGTTGAGTCACACTGAAGTTACTTTGACTGATTTGCAACAAGTGTGCTGCTAGGGAAGACACCGTTCTCCCAGGAGGAGCGTGCTGAGTCCGTGAGGATGAGGAGAGGACGATCAGTTGGCATCAATGTCGCGATTCATACAGCTAAAGGGCGATACGGTCAAAATTTGGTCATTATCAACTTGACGTATTTCTTTCAATTTTGCATTTAAAAAACCTGAACACCCCTCATTTTGAAGGTGTGTGTGTGTGTAGAATGTTGCTCCTATTTTGATTTTGGAATTCACTCTTCAGTTGTCAAAATGCCGTCCAAGCAAGAAGAGCAGCGTATCAAAATTTTGCTCGCGCATCGCGAAAATCCGAGCTACTCGCACGCAAAGTTGGCAAAATCGCTAAAAGTTGCCAAATCAACCTTTACAAATGTAATTAAAGTGTTTGGGGAACGTTTGTCGACAGCCAGGAAGTCTGGATCGGGGGAAAATCGAAAACCGGAAGCCGCTGAGACGACAAAGAGAGTTGCCGGTAGTTTCAAGCGAAACCCTAACCTATCTCTCCGAGATGCCGCAAATAAGCTGGGTGTATCGTCTACAACCGTGCATCGAGCCAAAAAACGAGCCGGACTATCGACTTACAAGAAGGTAGTGACTCCAAATCGCGATGATAAACAAAATACGACGGCCAAGCGCGATCCCGGAGGCTGTACACGACGATGCTGACGAAGTTTGACTGCGTGGTAATGGACGACGAAACCTACGTCAAAGCCGACTACAAGCAGCTTCCGGGACAGGAGTTTTATACGGCAAAAGGAAGGGAAAGGTAGCAGATATTTTCAAGCACACGAAACTGTCAAAGTTCGCAAAGAAATATCTGGTTTGGCAAGCCATCTGTACCTGTGGCTTGAAAAGCAGCATTTTCATAGCTTCCGGGACTGTCAACCAAGAAATTTACGTGAAAGAGTGTTTGAATAAACGTCTGCTGCCTTTCCTGAAGAAACACGGTTGTTCCGTACTGTTTTGGCCGGATTTGGCATCTTGCCATTACGGTAAAAAGGCCATGGAGTGGTACGCCGCCAACAACGTGCAGGTGGTTCCCAAGGACAAGAACCCTCCCAACACGCCAGAGCTCCGCCCAATTGAGAAATACTGGGCTATTGTCAAGCGGAACCTAAAGATGACCAAAAAAACTGCTAAGGACGAGCAGCAGTTCAAGGCAAACTGGCTTTCTGCGGCGAAGAAGGTGGACAAGGTGGCTGTACAAAATCTGATGGCAGGGGTCAAGCGTAAGGCCCGGCAATTCGGATTTGGAAAAGCGGAAGCCTAACTGAATATTTTTCCTGAATTTTATACTAATTGAACTTGAAAAAGAAATTTAATTTGATTTTTTAAATAAACGATTTCACCGATTTACACGCGTTTTCCCTTGACCAAATTTTGACCGTATCACCCTCTAGGGCTTCAGCGGAAATGGAGCACTGTGCTGGGAGTTTGTGGCATTGACTAAAACTGCAGTCTGCGATTCCTATCGCCTCTCTGCCTTGCCTGACCGAGCCGATCATATAGCGGATACAGTGTCCACTGCGAGGTGAGTTCTAACAGTCTGCAGGGCCACCTGCAGGGTGGATCCCGCTCTAAGGGCCCTTTTTATGGTGTTAAATATCAGCCTTTTTTTTGCGACACTTTACACCTGAGTGCATTCGTGTCGGTCATTTCTTGCTTCACTAATTTTAAATTTCTACACCTGTATCAGTTTGCATTTTCTTCACATATTTTTATTAAATCTTCTTCGGCTTCTATTCCTCCGCTTTTTTCACTTCTGTTCTTCAGTTTTTCCTCTTCCATATGTTTTCTTCCGCTAATATTCTTCCACCTATTTATTGCTTCTCTTCTTTCTGTTTTCTTCTTGCACTTCATCTTTTCGGTTTCTCTAATCCACTTTTTTTTCACTTCTCTGCTTTGACTTCTATCTATCTGCTGATGCTTTTCTTCCTCTTTTTTCTTCATCTGCTTCTCTTCTCCCGCTTCTCTTCTTCCGATTCTACCCTTCCGGTTAACTCCTCCCGTTTTATTTTTTCAGCTAATCTGCTTAAGTTTTTCATATACTGCTTCTCTTATTTTGTTTCTCTTCTTTTGTTTTCCTAGTGTCACTTCAATTCTCTCGTTTTTTTTTTCAATTTTTGTTTTTTCGCTTATTTTCATCCACAGTTATACTTCCGTATCTTTGCTTCTGCTTCTCTTCTTCCACTTCTTTTCTTCCACTTCTTTTCTTCCACTTCTCTGCGTCCACTTTTCTTATTCAACCTTTCTTCTCTTCTGCTTCCCTTCCGATTTACTGCTTCCGGTCCTCTTTATCTATTTTCCCGCTTCTCTTCTTCTCCTTCTCTCCTTCCATTTCTCTTCATCCATTTCTCTTTTAACACCTCTCTTTTTCCGCTTATTTTCTTCTATTTCTCTTATTTTTCTGAGTAATCAATTGGCTGCGGTGCAATTCCTGCTTGTAAGTAATGCTTGGATTTTCTGTTCCATGTTACGATCTAGACTAAGGTTTTGTAATCTTTTTATTAACTCTTCAATTTTGATTAAAATATACACTCACTTTCACACGCAAGAGAAAAACTCACATACACTCAATAGAACAATAATTTTCAATTTAAATTAATAAACTACTAATTTTCTACTTCTAGATAAGTTTGTATATCTCGAGTTTAAATCGAAGCTAATTAAAAATTATTATGATGTTTCATATATTTTTTGTTTAAATTCAATTTGATTAATTACACTGATTTCACTTCACTTTATTTCACTTAATTTCTTTCCAGCTGAAACTTGGAATTTGTTTATTAATACTTACAATATTATTTTGGACATCTTCCAGGTATGCTAGAAGATTGTGGGATTCGCGGAGCACTTGTCCAGGGGTTTTTAATCGAATCCAATTCCCAACTCTGCCGGGTGCAGTAGAGACTAGTTGGGTCGGAACCAGAAGTGTGTCTTCCCTCCTTCTCAGCACGGTTGCGGATCTTCTTTTCGTCAGGAACGAGTAATTAGCTGTCCTGATTATTGATGGTGCTGGTCCGTGCGGCTGCAATTGCGATCCGCATGGGTTTCCAAGCAAGGAACAGGAATGTGATATCTCTAACGATTCACGCCTTCCTGGTGTGATATCAATTAAACTTAGAGTTCACGTAGCTCTTACGCTGTGAATCTGCTAAGTCTATCTCTAGTACACTTAACACTTGCTCTTGCTCGTACTTGCACTTAAACTTCTGGTCCCTATTCGGGCGCCAGTTAAAGATTTCCTTTTCAGGGTATCTAAAAAAAAATATTTTTGAGCCTTAGCTCATTCGTTATTCACTGATCACTAAAGACTCACTACAATTCTGTCCTATGCTTAAAAGGAAAGTTCTTGATGCTATTCTAAGTCAATGGGAACAATGCGAGTGTTTAAGGAGTGTATCGAAAAGTAGTTATAAACTTCCAAATAATAAAATAGGCATGAAAACATGGTTAAAATTAACATACTATTTCAGTGTATTATAGCTTAACATGTTTACAAAAGATCCAAACGGAAAAACTAGTCATCATGTTCATTTCTGTAGAATGCCCGTACCTTTGATTTGACACCTGCCATCAAATTCTGCACAGTGACCTTTGTGCACTTCCTGGATGCCGCTGCCCAATTTTTCTTAAAATCGGTCATGTTTTGGGACACTGTACCATCCTTCTTAAATATACGCTTGACTATTGCCCAATAGCGTTCGATCGGTCGCAACTGGGGACAGTTTGGTGGGTTGATGTCTTTTTCTACGAACTTGATGTTATTCTCCGTCAGCCACTGTAGAGTGGATTTGGCGTAATGTGCCGATGCCAAATCTGGCCAGAAGAGAGGAGGGACTGGTGCTTTCTATACAATGGTAGCAACCTGTTCTTCAAACATTCCTTTTGATAAATCTCAGCATTTATAGTTCCTTTTGTACAGAAAATTGAAGAACGCAAGCCACATGTGCAAATAGCTTGCCAAATGAGCACCTTCTGACCGAATTTCTCCATCGCAACAGTCGTATCTGCGGTTGGCTACACGTTCCCCAACAGATTTAGTATAAAACTGCGGCCCCGGTAGCGTTCTTGAATCTTCTTTAACGTATGTTTCGTCATCCATCAAAATGCACTGGTCGACATTGTCCAAAATGCAGCTGTACAGCTTTCGAGCCCTGGTTTTGGCACGAGACTTTTGTTCCGGAGTTTGTTTGGGCACTTTCTGCTTTTAGTACGTCTTCAAGTCATTCCTGCGCTTGATTCGTTGAATCATTCCGATGCTGGTCCTGAACTTCTTGGCTAGATCGCGAGTAGAGGCAGATTTGTTCCGTTGAATATAATCCACAACTTTTTGGTCCAAATCAGGGTTGCTGGAGCCGGGTTTCCAGCCACTTCTTAGTAAATCGCTTGAAGGAGCACTCCTTACCAAACTTTTCGATGATGCGTTTTTCACTTGCCGGGTAAACATTTACTCTTTTCGCAATCTGGTTTGTAAGTAACACCTTTTCCGGTGCACCAAGTGTGCAGAATTTTCTTTTTAGTCTCAAATTCAATTCGCGACATTTTGAATACAACTTTATCAACGGAAATGAATGAACCGAATAATCATTTTTGACATGTAAACAAAGCAAATGGCGCTTACATGCTAAAAATATATACAGTAGTTTATGCGTAATAACGCATCGAATGTTTATAACTACTTTCGATACACTCCTTATGCTGAGATTCGCGAACGGTTGAGATTTAAGCTGGGTGGTCTGGTGACATCAGCATATCGGCGTGACGATAGTGAAAGCGATTGTTTAGACTAATCGATAATTGCAACTGGCGTCTGCCTTGTGGTTTGATCGTGGGAATTATTGCGTCTGGCGTCTGGTGTGATCGTTGTAGTTTGATGATTAGATCGCGTCGTTGCTAACTCTAGTCCTAACTTCCCAATTCATGGTGCGAAAACGTGAAGTAAGATTCATCATCCACTTGATGACTTGTGCTCGTAAATCCAGCTTGTATGACATTTTTGATGGAAACTACTGCGCAATTTGAGTTTGACAGTTCAGTAGGAATACACACGGAGGAATAAAAGTACACATAAATGGGTGCTTTTTCACCCACCTTGAAAATAAGTGGGCTAACCCATAAGGTGGGTAAAAGGGTTTTACCCATAAGTGGGAACAAAGTCTGTACGTCAAAATGGATGTTTACTTTTCACCCATCTTCTCGAAGCCAGAATTTTGATGGATGGGTTAAAAGTACTTAAGAATGCTTTTAGAATTGTTCAAGAAAATCTTAGAAAATTGAGGAAGAAATTAGCACATTGTATTTAATGTTATTTTATTTGAGTTATATTACATCGAATAAAAAATAAACATTCTCTGCTGTACACGTTCGGGCGAAAAAATGTCTAATATTTTTGTAAAGCACCAGGAACTGGCGTGTTAAAAACTGATAATGATTTAAAGAAATAATCCAGAGCATGTGAGGATGATTCACCATAATTTATGAGTTGTCCTTCAACTAATAGGAAGTTTACACCACCGGAGCAGATAATGTGCGGACAAACTTTTGTTCCGTGCTCAACAGATTCTGCTAATATCGGCAACCTGCTCTCCTAGGGCGGATGTCCACAGATGAGGGGAGCGGCCATCTCCTCTCCAACTCCTGTTGTTTGATTCATCGGGTTTAACATTCACAAAGATGATCTACAGAATATAATGGTAATGACCTTGAACTTATTATTGAAGGAACATATTCTTACCGTCAGTTACATATGCAAAAAGGTTCTTTTCTTTCAAGAGACCTGCGCCAAACACTTTTTTTAGATCAGAATCTTCGTTATAGTTCTGATTTAAACGGTCATCCTTTCCCCTTAGCACATCCATGTTGAATCGAATCCCAAAATACAAAGGTTGATATCAAATGTATGTATAACCTGAGCGAAGCGGAACGGTATAAAAAATGTACTTCTGATTCTGATAAATTCGAATGTTTTCAAATTTTGACGTAGTTAATTTTCACCCATAAATGTGTTAAGAACACCCATCTCTGGAACTACATGAAGCGGTTTCGAGGTGGGTACTTTTAACTCACATTGTATGTTTAGAAATCACCCATCCTTTTGACAGCTTCATATAGCTGCCGAAGGTGGGTGATTTTTATACATAAAATGTGTAATCTCAAATCTCCGTGCAGATGAACGTGACAAGTACATTGGTTGACATCTGTGTGTTTGTTAATGCTGTCAAATAAACGCCTGAAAGTATTCCCAGGACTTATGTTATACATGTTATCCCAAAATCTCTTTATCAAATCGCCAGATTAAATTTTGTAGATTGTAGTCACCAAAGCATACGATGACATCACGGGGGTCGGCTTGACTTTGAATTTGGTTGACTGATTCCACGTGCCTAGCATAGCTCTCAGGACAGCTGTTTGGTCGCAGATAAATGCTACAAACGAATAAGGAAAATATCGGAAAAACAACCCGAACAGCCGTTTGTTCCAGACTATCACAATCCACTAGATGTACGGCCTTGCAGTTCAACTACAATTTTACAGATTGCTGGTGGTCGCATCGATGAATAGCGTAGTTACATGCTAATTCTGCGGAAGCGATTTCGGTGTGCAACCACGTTTCCGTAAGAACAACAATATCGAAATCGCTGGCTAACAGAGAGAGGAGCTGTGTGTTCGTTTTAGTTCTCAGCTCACGGACGGTCTGGTTGTATGCGGTGAGTGGTTTAGAGGTAAATGGACGAATGGCAGAGGGTTCTGGAATTAACACGGCTGGCTCGATGTGCTGGTCGTTGGGCCTGCATCCACGTTCTGCACAGGTTTCCAAAAATTAATCACTCTCGTGTTATCCTCGATGAACTCTCGGAGCTCGATTCCTTGCGGCCAGTACAAAGGATCCATAGCTCTCGACTTCATTTCGACACTGACTCCTACCTTAAGCGAGATGAATGTCAGTGATGTCAATGGCCGACCTCTCGGTATAAGCGGTTTCACAACGGCTTCATTCACATTCAAACAGTCCTTGGCCAGTTTTTCGATGTCTGTCTCAGAAACGTCAGGAGAAATTCTTGTGAGATAAACCCAGAATTTGTCAATGGGTCTATCCACGCGAACTGATGGTACGTTGGCAGTTGACGGACCGGCTTTTCGGAGAATTTTGGTCGGTTGATTGGATACTGCGGCTTGATCATCACGGGTTCTCTTGGGAGTGTTAGAACGACCAAAAACAAAACGAGGAACAGGACTTAGTACCGCAGGAGACAGTTTTCTGAACCCTCCTTTAATCTCCTGTCTGATTTCGGCAATCAGGCCTTCTTTTATCTCGCTCTTTATGTCATCGATAACTTTTAAGTAAGTGTCGTTGACTTCTATCGCAGTAGAATTCATGGAAGTCAAAGCATTCTTGAAGCGAGCATTAGCCATAAGGTCGCGGCAGCCTTTACACATCCAGAAAAAACCAGCCTTTCCACTTATTTCTTTGTACAGCTCTTCCGTAATATTTGCAAAATTGAAGTGAGAAGCAGCCTTACAAAAGCCACTGCAAGCAACTTCCACAGCATCCATGTTGATTGCGCAACTGTGACAAATTGCCGACGTACTCATGAAGTATTTTCGATTGAAATTACGTGGTCGACAGAAATTACCTCACTGTTACGTCTGTTTGCCTGTGGAGTAACGTTGGTTCACGAAGTGACAAACAGATGGCGCCACTAACGCGATAACTGACAGTAGCACAGAGGAGTAACAATGGCAGAGTATACACACGAATGCGAAGTTTGCAAACAACTATGGCTTAGCTATACAGCGAAAAAATCTGAGCTAGCGATGTCGGGATGTTGACGAAATGCGATGCTTGTGTGCGATGCGTATATTTACTATCGGATGCTATGTGTAAATTGCCGATGCTGTGGCAAAGCCGCTTGTGGACCACTGATGAAATTGGCGGGGTGGTGGATTGGTTTTCGGATTGCGGAGTGATAACAGCAGCAGAATCAGAATCGATTTATTGGCTTAGTTTCGCTTGGTACAGTTTACAATGCGTAATGTGCATTATTTAGCGGCTGCAGGCGGTACGTGGTGACTGAGCAAAAATCATACGGGGTTTTGGCAGTACCGCAGGTGGAGAGTGGCGAGGTGGGACGTTTGCAAGTGGCAATGGGCAATGGTGGCGGGTATTTTTGTCAACCACTCTCAAGCCAGCTCGGAATTCGTCAAATTCACTTATCCTACCTGATTGAACTTTGTGACTAACTTGTGTGGGTGATCCGGGCGGCAATGATGAGCGATTTGGTGCACAATAAATTAAATTGAGGGTGGGCGGTTGCAGATGAGTAACCAATGTATTTTGGGTGTACAAACACGTGCAATGCCTGTCCTGAAGCGACACAACTGATCCGTTCTATTTTGGCATCTTGCCATTACGAAAAAAAAGCCAACAACGTTCAAGTGGTGCCTAATGACAAAAACCCTCCCAACACGCCAGAGCTCCGCCCAATCGAACAATATTGGGCCATCGTTAAGCGGAACCGTAAGAGTCAAAAAGCTGTTGTGAGCGAGAAACAGTTCAAGGCAAACTGGCGTTCTGTGGCGAATAAAGTGGACAAGGAGAGTGTACAAAATCTTATGGCAGATGTTAAACGAAAGACCTGGCAATTCGCATTCGGTAAAAAGGAAGTTTAGCTGAATATTTCTCCTGTTTTCTGTATTAACTGAACTTGAAAAAGAAAATAAATTTGACTTATTAATAAAAACTTTGATCGACTCACACACTCACTGTTTGACCAAATTTTGATCGGAACACCCGTTATTTGCATTTATCTTCGAGCAAAGCACACTTCGACCTACAGGGTAATTTAAATTACAAGTTATCCATAAATTCCTCTTAAAATGGCTTTATCTTACTGCTACAGTATTTTTCATTTGATTTGTACCTCAGTCCAGCATATTAATAAATAGCTTGTTCTGCGTCAAAATCAAATCAAGTAATCGCAACCTTCTAGTCATCAGCGGAATTATAAGAATTTGATTTCCTTCAAATAAATTTCAACGAGAACCCATAGACCCAAGGATGATCTGTCAGTTCTGGCAAGTTCACCTACCTTTCGCAGCTTTCAATTAAGTCCAATTCAAATTGATCTAATACCGGCAATCATTGGGGCACAGATAACCTTCAACCCGCATCAATCATCATCTACCGAGTCTACTAACCAGCCACATTCGTCCACCAAATGCGATCAGCAAAGCTCATAATTTTCCATTCAAATCATCCGCTCCATTTTCCATCTACCATCTCACCAGACACCTGTTATATCTACATGTAGAGCTGCTTCTCACGCACGCAGTAAGTCAATATCGAATTACATCTTGCCTCTTCTGCTGAAATTCTTGGCCGGTTCGGCGAGGTTCAGCTTTCCCTGTCACTACAGGTACATACAGTGCTGCACCCATTTTGGCGGGGTTTTTGTTCGTGCGAACGACACAGCGCACGACCGGGTGGAATACTGTAGTTACCTACCATCGACCATCGCCGCCGATAAGAAAATACGGCAGGTGCCAGATCGCAAGTCGGGGGTTGTCTCCGAGCTGGGAAAAAGGGGTTGAATGCATTTGCGAGAACATAATCATATTTCGCTTTTACCTTCCTCCGAAGGTGGATGATTATATTGAATTCGATTGATTTTGCTCTCATCCAACGAGAGGGGGGAGGGAGGTGTGTGAATGTGGCCAGGTGTGGTTGTCAACTGACTGACTGCATCTGACAGCATTCGGCGTCAGCTGGCTGCACAGAGAAGAGCGAATGGGGAGAAATCGCTAACTGCTCGGCTGGCAGCCCATAATTTGCAGACATCAGAACTAAACGGCACATCATTCATTTCCGGATTGGGAGGGGGGGGGGGGGAGGCGCCCCTCTTCGAAGAGTGGGCGCATGTTTTGGAGCAGATAAGGCGAAAATAAATGAGCGAAAAGGATGCACTCGGGTGAGAATCTCTACACACAGCATCCCTCCGGTGATCCGGGTTTCTCACGAGAGAGAGAGAGAGAGAGAGAAAGGGATTTCGGCAGGGCAGTGTTGTTGTTGCCAGCTGGGCGCTGGATGCTGCCGCCGTCTTGGTGGAGTCTCCGCGACCTGGTAGGGATGCAGATTTTAGTACTAGACCAGACGTCATCGGTGACGGCCGCGTGACTTGACTTGACTTCAAGGTGGTTCGAGTGCTTTCTGGACATACATACAGTTTTCCTAGTAAGGAAGGTTGGTTTTTGGCCTGGCCCAGTGCGCCCTTGGGCCGTGCGTTTCGTTCGTGTGTGCGACAGGAGTGGAATTTATCGACGAAAACGGACGTTTCGGTAGGTCAGCAGGACGACAAACAGCAGTGTGGCAGTGGCAAAAGTTTTGCTTGCGGTTGTTTGGCCGACGACGACGATGATGAAGAGATCGGTTGTTTTCGTTCCGGATGCGGCGGATCTGATCCCCATCAGCCCCTAAAGCAGCCAGCGAACTGCTGATGGGAAATTAAACTTTGAAAAGTTGATTTGGCAAAAGTTGTATCCCGGAGTCGTCGTTGAATGGAAATCGGTGCGGTATCGATGCGATGTGCTGTGAAGTGATGCAAGGCGTTTTTGGGGCTGCCTGGTCCTGGTTGGTGCCGCGAGTGATGGCATAGAATTAAAATTTAAAATCCAATTCGATTGAGTCAAAGAGCTGACGCAGAGTTTGATTTATTGTCAGGCTGCTCCGCGGTGACATTTCGAGTGAAAGGTTCTCGGGTTTGATTCGTCGGTCGGTCGTTCGTTCGTTCGTTCGTTCGTTCGAAGGAACCACGGATTTGGGTGGGGCGGTGGCAGCGGTCTCTGCTGCAGAAGAGGTGTGTGTACAAAGTGTGCTCGGTGGGAAGAGAAGAAGTGCTTTCGTCTTGCTCGGTCGGCAGCGGTAGATTGGTTTTTGGTGCAAGTCAATTCGATACGGCTTCCGTTTGACATCGACGCGAATGAAGAGAGATAAGCAAAAATTCGACAGCTGCGGGTTTGATGTGAGAGTGTCGGCTGGCTTGTGATTTCCGAATGTTATTGATATTTAACACAATATGTCATCACAGGGGCAATTTATCGTGAAAATGGCGCAATTTATTGCGCTGATAAAAGAGTAAAAGTCAGAACTGATTCCAGATTTTTTCCACCCACAGTTGGGGTGGGTGGCATTGGTGGATAAACAGAAGCAACAGCACTGGTTCGAACGCATACCTCGCTCGTGTGCAGCTGATAACAGAAAATCAAGTCAACGATATGAGTAATGGTCGTAAATAGATACTCGTAAAAGGGAATCCTACCCCCCTTTGCCCCATCAACGTCTAATCTAGTGTGTATGTGCTTTCTTCGTCCTGGTAAAATTTCGTCATATAACGTGTTAGTGCTCTGTCTAGGGAATAAGTGATCGTCAATTGTGTCCGTGTTTTTCCCCCAATTTAAAAGAAGATTGATTCGAGTGATTTTTCGTATAAAATATCAACCGCAAATACCACATCACACGGTGTAAGCATCTGAAAGAAAAATTACCCCCACTTTGTCCCGGGTGGAAAAAAGAGTGATTTTTGTCGACAAACTCTTAAGCATCCCTGAGAAGAAAATAACGTCTTAAAATATTATCATAAATCGTGAGGAAAATTGCCAACCATAACACAAGTAAATCTCTCGCGTGAAATTTCCACCCATCAACGACATTTCCAGCCCCCTTCACCTCAAGAGAAAGGTGTTCTCAAGCGAAGAGAGAAAGAAGAAGAAGAAGAAGAAAAAACATCCCGACAATTATGGAATTAATCACGACGACGTCGACGACAAAGACGGGCAAAGATCTTCAACCGTGCCGCTGCCAGAGCCACCATCACGTCGGTCGATGGTGGCGAAGGCGTCGGCAGGGCCCAATGGCATCGCTTCTGTTGCTGGTGCTGGTGCTGCTCGCGACTACCCGTACAACAGCCAACGCTCAAACGTCGCCACAGACGGAGAAAATTCCACTGGGTAAGTCCTCCTTTCTTTTTTTTCGGAAGAAAAATAATGGAAGCCGCATTTGTAGTAACTTATAATACTGCCAGAGTTTGAGCGCATGGCGCGCGGATTCGGTGGAAAATTTTGATTTTCCGGTGGGGAGCCGGCAGGTGAATGGGAAACCGCAGCGGCGACGGTTAACCGGGAAAAGCGGAGGTGGAGGTGAAATCGGAGAAGAAGAGGCCACAATCAGCATGCGAAATGTGGTTTGCGTCTTGGCCGCAACAAGCTGGTTGTGCTGTGTGTGTGAGAGTGAGACAGAGAGGGAGCGGGAGGGTGAGATTTAGTGGTGGTCGGGATTAGGAGCAATGTGGTGGAAATCACATGGCAATTCCTTTTGATTAGTTTGAACGTTGCACAATTAACAGAACAGAGCTGTAAAGTTTTATTACATTAGGGCGATTTCCATTATTTGCAATTGAATGTAAATGCGCAGATTAACGTTTTTGAAACTGTCGCTGTTGTCGTTAGTTAGAGTGAACATTCCGGAAAACGTTGAGCCGTTTGTTTTCAATTTTTCGTGGGTTGCTGTATGCATTGATGTACTGAACAGCTCACAGCCTACTAAAGTTGATTGATGTGCGAGCCGACGGGGGCATATCTGAATGAAGTTTACAATCTGTCACTAACTCATTTCAAATGCCACTTGTTGCTCTTGCTTCAATCTACAACCTTTTTAAATTATGCATTCTTCTTACTTTCTTAACTAAGGTGAAAGACCGTTCCAACCTTTTTTTATTTGAGGTAGTACTCACAGCGAGTCATACGGTGAATGGTAGACAAATGGTACGCTCTTCAGCCATAGTTTTGAAAATGAGAGTAAAGTACTGTTTGACGATTTTTTAGGTTGAATGAAGTGCTCATATACAGGGTAACGGGATGTAATGTTAGCCTAGCTCCTTCATTCGGTCTATTTACCAAATATGTCATTAATTTAGCTATAATCAACAATATCATGTTGCTATTAGGATGACCATTGAGACCATTTCAATCAACTCATAGTTGTTCACTTCCGCGTAATTTTCATTGGCGGAACTGGGCAATTAGTCTGGAGGGGGCCTGGAGGGGGCCTGCCCGAAGATTTTTTTTCGTGTATAGAAATATTGAAAAGAGCGATGAAAGTAGCGCAATTGTTTAGGACACGTTATTTTTATTGAAGTATCAGAACAGCTTCAGCCTCGGTGAGTCGAGATGCCTTAAGAGAATCGAATGTGGTGAATATATACCTCATATAATTCCGTGGGGATCGAATGGAGAATGTAGTCACCTTATTCGATTCTCTTGAGGCGTCTCAACTCATCCGTGGCGGAGAAAAGATCTGCACAGAAACAAAAGCGTTCACGAAAATGAAAACGGACCGTGAATTAGTTCACGTTTTCATGATTTTTACCCAAAAACGTGAACTAGTTCCCGATTACGTGATTCAGTTCACGGTGTATTTTTGCTTGTTCTCGAATTCATGACTGCAGTTCACGGATCCGGCCATGGATTTTTTTTCCGTGTGAATCTATATAGAGTCAAGTTTAAACTAAAAATCTTAAAACTAAAAAGAACAACATTGAGTCAATGCACATTTTAAATATCTTCAAAATTGTGTCGGCTGATACTGATTTCTTCAAGAAACCGAACATTTAAAAGTTATATTAAGCTGAATTTCTAAAGAGAGTTCAAACAATTTGAAAGGAGAATTCCGAGGAATATTTCTTCTAAAACCGACTGAGAACTTCACGGCAGTTCGAAAGAAACATCCATGGGTAATTTGAGGTTAAACTTAAGAATTTGATTGACTTTGATAGTATTCCAGTGCATCGAAATTCGGTGAAAATTTTTCGAAATTTTTTGAAGATATGGAAAAAGAATATAAACAACTACAGTATAGGCCAAATTAACAAATGCCTCTACCGTTTCGAACTGTATTGAATTTATAGATGTTCATGTACAGTCTTCAAAATGGCATCAGACTGGCCATGTTATAAGGTTTGACAAAAATTGAGTTCTTAAATAATATAAAATTGAAAAGTTCTACAAGAATGAATTGTTAGGAAAAGTTATTCATTCTCATGAAATTTTTGTATTTTGTAAAAGAAAATAAATGTTTTTAAAATTTTCTAAAATGGTGGATAAGAGGTAATTTTGAAAACTGTGTTTCAAAATTTATAAACTCAAGACAGTTTATCAGGTTACTTCTCAGCTACTTTAAAAATCTCTGCTCAATCCATCTTTTGAGTTGCGACATAGGAAATGCCAGATATGACTATTTTGTATGAAAAGCTGTAGATTTATTTAATATTTCCCCCATCAATAACCCAAAATAGCCAACACCAATAACGCCAAAATAGAAGCTTTTGATTGAAACTCAAATCGTTTAAAGAAACTTTAAGAATAAATTTTAGACAACTGTAACAAGAAATGTGAAGGGAATTTTGATAAAATTTCCAAGGAAATATTGAAAAGCGTTCTAAAAATATAATCGGAACTCTGTCTCTACTAAGTGAATACAAATGGGAACACACTGGGAACACACAAGCTGTTACAATTCTTAGAAAATTTAAAAAAAGTTCGACGGGTCCTGCATTGCGGTATCGCTTAATTAAAATATTTTACTAAATATTTTAAGGAAAGAATAGATAAATAATAGTTTCAACAGGTTATAAATATTTTCAATAAAAGTTAGTCTCATGTGCGGCAAGTTTCCCCCCTATATTAATGAATCACATTTTACAAAAAAAGTCGAAGAAATTACTAAATTTCAAAACTCTGATAAACTTTCTTATAACCAAATTCAGGAAATTTAAATACATTAAATATCATGAACAATTGTAGGTTTTGCAGACGATATAGTCATTATAGTGAGGGGAAAATTTGACAACATCATTTCAGAAAGAATGCAATGGGCCCTAAAATTTACCCAGTCTTGGTGTATCAAGGAGGGCCTTAGCATTAATCCAGCAAAAGTAGTAATTGTACCTTTCACTAGGAAAAGGAAGTTTAGTCTAAAAGCGTTCCAGCTAGGAGGATTAAAGATCCATCTTAGTGAACAGGTTAAATACTTAGGAGTGATACTGGATGCCAAACTGAACTGGAATGCTCACCTTGAGTGTGTGATCGGTAAGGCAACCAGTGCTTTCTGGATTTGCTCAAAAACATTTGGCAGAAAATGGGGTCTAAGACCAAAAATGATAATGTGGATTTATACATCCATAATACGTCCTAAAATATCGTATGCTTCTCTTGTGTGGTGGCCAAAAACAAAAGAGGCTACTGCACAGAAAAAGCTTGCAAAACTTCAACGGCTAGTATCCATTGCTATAACGGGAGCGATGCACAGCACTCCATCAAATGCGTTGAATGCAATGCTAAATCTGCTGCCTTTGCACGAATACGTGCAACTAGAAGCGGAAAGAGTATGCTTAGACTTAAACGGTTGAAAACTTTCATGTCTGGTGATTTAGTCGGTCACCTGAGCATTTCACAAAGCTTTCAAAATGGGCCAGTGATGTACATGAATGGAGACTGGATGAAACCTGTGGAAAACCATGACATTCCTTACAACATATGTGAAACGTCACGTATAGATTGGGAAGTTGGAGGTCCCACTGTTCGTCATGGCTCCATAAAATTCTTCACAGATGGCTCGAAATTGGAACAAAAACAGGAGCAGGAATCTTCGGCCCTGGGGTAGAAATCTCAGTGGCGATGGGAAACTATCCAACGGTTTTCCAAGCGGAGATCTTAGCTATAATAAAATGTGTTAACGTTTGTCTGAAGAGAAAATATAGATATGCAAATATTTGTATTTTTACAGACAGCTAAGCGGCACTCAAAGCGTTAAGTAATTATAAATGTACATCCAAACTTGTCTGGGAATGCATTCTTTCATTGCGAAAGGTGTGCCAAGAGAACTCGGTAAATTTATTCTGGGTTCCGGGACACTGTGGCATTGAAGGCAATGAAAGGGCAGACGAGCTTGCTAAACAAGGTTCAAATGCACAGTTTATTGGCCCAGAACCATTCTGCGGTATATCATACTGTGCCATAAAAATGGAATTAAAATCTTGGGAAGAGCAAAGGGTGATGACCAATTGGTTGGTCACCACAAAGTGTTCTCAAGCGAAAAGGTTTATAATTCCAAATGTTGCAATTAGTAAAAAGCTTCTGGAGCTCAATAAGAGAGTTCTTTGTACCTATACTGGCCTAGTAACCGGACATTGCCCGAGTAGATATCATTTGAAGAACATTGGCCAGGTTCAGAATGATATTCTGTCGTTTCTGTAACATGGAACGTGAAACCTCGGAACATCTGCTTTGCAGTTGTGATGTTGTGTACAAGAGCAGACTTAAGTTTCTGTACAGTGGCTATATGCAACCCTGAAGAAATTTGGACTGCAATTCCTGGGAAGGTGGTGTGGTTTTATAAACTCAATTTTGCCTGACTGGGAGACGCGTCTTAGGCTGGTCACTTGACAAATGGTGATCTAGCTTTAAGATGCGAATTAGTATAGTAAACAGGGGTATATCACAAAAGTTCAACTCAGTGGACGCTGTGATTCTACGCCCCAACAAAAAAAAAAAAAAAATATCATGAACAATGATGTTTAATTAATTTCATTTGTAGCGTTGTGAGCAGAGTATGTACTGAGTTTTTTTCTTGTGTGGAGCTGCATGACAGCATGTTTGTCAAGACTGGACCCTTTCGCAACATTCCCTATTACTAGGACGAATACCATAGTTACACTAGCATATGTCAACCACGTGAGCACCATTTGAAGTTTTAGATATTTTGTCTTCGTATTTAATAAAAAATTTAGAATTTCCCATGTTAAAGTACCCATCCCTGCAATATTGCACCCAACAACTTTGAATCAATTTCTAATTAAAGATGTCTAAGTAGACTATTATATAATTATTTAGAAAACTACCTGGGAATGCCGTTCATAATACTATCTATGTTGACAGTGCTGAAGTTTCGTCCACCAATAACTCTTAAATTACTATATGCATTGCATCAATACTGTGTTGTGAATAGTTCAATTATTACAATTACCTTTTGGGGATGACACACAGGCCCATAATGCAGTCTATGTCGACAATTAGTGATACTGAAGTCAACCCCAACAAATTTTATGATTACAGAAGTATACCTTATGATATATACATATGTTAACCTGACTTCTAAAACTACATTTTTGAAAATATTATTGTTAATGAATGAATTTATATCTCCATATTTTGCTTATTTACATTCGTTAGTTTCGAAACTTCCTAATCAATCTGGAGAATCTATACTTCATAAAATTTCTACAAGAGAAAAATAATATTGTGAATTTAAAATGCGCCTTAAAATAAAACTCTTAATTGTAAAATCTTCTTGAAAAATAAAATTAAATACGTACATAGAAAAGTGTTTCAAACTCGATGTTTCAACTAATAGAGTCTCAATTTTACTGTCATCGAATCACTTTAGTTATGAGTCTTGAGGTTTTAATATTAATAGAATTGAAACTAAGACGAGAATAATTTTTCAAATACCTACTAAGTGAACAAAAAAGTAAATGGAATTAATAAATCATGTTTTTACTAAAAACACCGCGATATACTAGTTTTGTGCACATGCCTACTAGTGCATGCCTTAATGGGCTGTACTGTGTCTGAATTTCGATTTTCATCTAGTAAACTCTTGTATGCTCGAACGATATCTAGGTTCAGTAGGCGTAGCCAGGGTGAAGGCATAGGGGGCGACTGCCTCTGACTATACAACCAAATTTAGCCCCCGGCCTCTGGGAATTACCTCTGAGAGATCACCTCTTCAAATTATCTCTGAAAGTAGCCTCTGGAAATCATGGACTTCGAGAAATAGTATCTGAAAATGCGGGAAAGCAACAATTTCCCGAAAAGATATCGGTGACAAAGATTGAATCATTGAAAATGGCGTCTTTTGAATGGGCTTTCAGAAATGGTTTCGTGAAAAGTAACACTTCTCTAAAACAAGACTGAATACATATCTGAAATAATCAATCCAGGAAATGACCTCTGAGAACAAGATTCTTGGAATATGGCGCGTACATCAGAAAAATAGTTACTGGAAAACAATCAATTTCCCGAAAAAGAAGACAGATATCTGCTCTGAAAAATTAGTTATCCCGAAACTGGGCTTCTGGGTTATTGTTCCTGGAAACGATCTCTCGGAAAGGCCCTGGAAAATGATTTCAGTAAAGCATTTTTCGAAAAAACGAGGACAGTAGATCCGTTTTGGAAAATTATATTCATTCGGGAAGGCACTTCTGGGGCATAGCCTTTTCCACGAAATAGTGTAAAACTAAATACCGATAGCAATAGTTTGGAATTTGGATAATGTCTATAGATGAGAATCGATGATCAACCCAACTTTAAAATCCAAGAGTAGCTGTCTGGTTGCCAGTTAATCCTTATATAAATCCTCCGCTACGGTCATATGTAGCTTTAGTCGATTGCAGCAGTTGAGTATATTTATCATTTTAACATCATCAATATTGAGTTATAAACTAAATTTAACTCCATTATGAGGCTAGCTTATAACCGACATAATACGTTCGTTATTAAAACCACAAAAAACAATAACGGCACAAAACTAGGCTTCAAAACACGCACAAACTCGGCAATGTGGATTTAATGTCGATATATAGGAATTCTCATGGATCTAATTGTCGTTAACTATGGTTTATATCGATATATCAACATTACATTCTGAATGGAACAGTGAGTAAGTGAAAAGTGTGGGGAGTTGTGTATACGCACCTTTACTCCTACAGAAAGCAGTTACTCGGTTCAAACTATTTCTGAAAAGGTCAGATATCGTGTTCGAAAGAAATATTATTTTCATTCCAAACTCATTGTTGTGAGGACCACCCTAACCGTCCTAATTTTATCCCGTCTGCTGCTGGCAATATTTGTATAGCTATCGACCAGCCAGACAGATGCGTTGAACTTGGCTATTGTTCAGCGATCGAACAGTCAACAGCAAGCAGACCGACACAGCTGGTAGCACCAACCACATTGCAGATAACGATCGATCGGGGTCATCGATGAGAGATGGAGATGCTGCAGAGAGAGGTTCGGTCGACCCGATGATGTCGGAAAATTCACCACGAGTGTTCGGGATGTTGGGGCTGGGTTTTTAAATAGGTAGTTGTAGGTAATTTTAGTCAGTAGTAACCTTACCATAGGTCGAAGACGGTCCTGTAAGACCCCTATATTTGTTAAGTGTTTAATGTTAGATTTAAGAGAATAAATGTAGTGCCGGCAAATAAGTGTTTCCCCCAAAATTACAGACTCTAAAAATAAATGTAAGAATGTCTGAAGTAGTGTTTGTTTAGTGTGCCTAAATTAAATGGAATCACGGCCATCGAGCCCCAACGGTGATGCAAGGGATCCACATCGCCATCTCTCCGCAGAGCTAAAATATATACGGTTCAGGTAATCCTACATAAGTGGTCCTTCGAACCGGATACCTGAGGACCGTGCCAGGACCCTAGGCTCGATTGGCGCCGACGGTGTTGGGAAACAGCCATCCAAAACAATAGTACAAAGGAAAGGATTGTCGCCATCATTTCGCGAGACAATTAACAAGTACACCATCGCGAACTTGATAAAGGCTATTGTGGTGATTGGACTAGCGTGGTTGGATTGGCGCCATTTGTTGCACCTACGATTTAGCATCGACGACGTGCTCGGCTTGGATTCGGATTTGGACAACTTACTCAACCCAGGAAGGAATCTGTTTCTACAGGTAATTAACAAAGAGTATATGTCCTACCGAAGCTTTACCTAGCAGAATCTAACACCTCTCTTCGACCTCTCCCGGCTTATCATTTTTTGGAACCCGAATACCTTTGGTGCACCGATGACGCATCGCTGATGAGATTGTTTGACCATGGAATCGATTCATGCACTACCTTTCGGAATTTTGGATTTCGTTTGTTGATTCTGGCAGCCAGTTGTCTTGGTTTGGCTTTACTGTGCAACGATTCAGACCCAGGACATTACAAATTGGTGATCTAGTTCGTCACAACCATCCGGCCATCACCGTGCCATATCTGGAGGCGTCCACCACGAAGAGGAAGTGCCATCAATTTTCTGTCCAGGTGAGTGAATAAGAACTCTGTATATGTCCGCCGAAGCTTGGCACAGAAAATATACACCCTAAATGAAATTTATCCTCTTCGATTATTTGTGGACACATCCCTGATTCTTCCGCCGAGGTGATCGATATTGTACGTTTGGATAGTTTGCAATCTGGTGATCGTTCGTGGGCTGGCGCCATTGCTAATTTCTTCAGCCGATTCTCGAGTGAATGATTGATTGAATTACGTGTGCACAAACCGATTGGACTAGTAGAGCTGTAGGTTTCTCTAGGTGAGCTGCTACGGTATATGTCCAGTCGTGGTTGGGTTTTGTTTGAGTACTACATTCTGGTTTTCCCTCCTCTTCATTCGTTCCTGCTACAATATTGAGCACTCATCTACTGGCGAGTCGGGATTGCAGCTTTGGATAATCGGACCCCTACCCACTTTGGATCAATCTAGCTGTGATTGTCTGTTGCAAAGGTCAGTTAACAAAGAATAGTGTGTGTCCGCCGAAGCAAGACATCCCACGGAATACTACATCGATATTTCTCCTCTCATTCTACGTCATCTGTGCTGAGCTAACATCATGCCTACCAAGAAACCGTGTACCAGGAAATCGTCTTTGAAACTCCTCACTACCAAGTTGAAGGAGATTGAGCTGGCGTTCAACGACATCTGGCGTTTTACGGAAAGGATTCAACAAACAACGACCGCTACCCAGATAAATCTACGATTAGAGAAAATCGACGAGCTGTGGGAGAGATATGGTGCTACTCTCGTTGAGCTTAAATCTCAAGATGACTTCGACGATGAAGACGACGAATTTGAGTTGCTGAGACAGGAGTTTAGTGATCGTTATTATCTTACTAAGTCTACTTTAACAGATCAGGCTAGGGAAAGGCAGGGACATGCTCCGTTAAACCAATCCATTCGTCATAGTGATCTACCCGCGTCAACCTCACTCGATCACGTTCGCCTTCCGCAGATCAAACTGCAATCTTTCAATGGCGAGATCGACGAATGGTTGAGCTTTCGAGATTTATTTACCTCCTTAATCCACTGGAAGAACGAGCTACCAGATGTCGAAAAGCTGCATTATTTACGAGGTTGTTTGCAAGGGGAGCCAAGAATTCTGATCGACTCGTTACCAATTACTGCCGCCAATTATACTGTTGCTTGGGACTTGCTGTTGAAGCGGTACAACAACAGCAAGCAGCTTAAAAAACGCCAAATTCAATCTCTCCTCAAACTTCCTATTCTGTCCAAGGAGTCAGCGAACGAGTTGCACAATCTTGTAGCAGGGTTTGAAAAACATGTGCAAACATTAGACCAAATTGTACAACCAGTAGATTATAAGGACCTTCTTTTGGTTAACCTTTTGACTTCTCGTCTTGATCCATCCACGCGTCGAGGTTGGGAAGAGTTCTCGTCGATTAAGGAACAAGACACTCTCAAGGAACTTTTGGAATTTCTCCAAAGGCGGATTCGAATCTTAGAATCCTTACCATCCAAGGCAACGGAAACATCCAAACATATCCAACCCCAACTTCCTTTAAGGCAGAAGCCAACTGCAATGAAGAGTAGTTTCAACATGGTTCAAACGTCGGGAGGGCATTGTGTGGCCTGCTCGGGGAATCATCCATTATTCCAATGTGGGACATTCCAACGGATGTCAGTGACTGATAGGGTATCGTTACTGCGATCGCATTCGTTGTGCAGAAACTGTTTTCGACAAGGACATCAAGCGAAGGACTGCCAGTCGAAGTATTCATGTCGACATTGTAAGGGTCGGCACCATTCATTGGTCTGCTTCAGGCCAGAAGGGAACTCCAATATGAAGTCATCAACCAAGAGCAGCACCGCCTCCAGTGAAGCATTGGAAGCTACATCGTCCTCCTCGTCACAATCCGCTATTGGTCACACTCCTCCACAGGTAGCAAACATGGCAGCTACTGACAGCTTGATGGCAGGTGCAGCCCATCAATACCCGTCGAAGGTTTTGCTTGCTACTGCAGTTGTTGTCGTACAGGATGACGATGGCAATCGTATTACGGCCCGCGCTCTTCTGGATTCTGGGTCAGAGAGTAATTTTATCTCCGAGCGACTTAGCCAGCGCTTGAAAGTCACACGTCAAAAGGTGGATATTTCGGTTCTAGGCATTGGTCAGGCAGCAACCAAGGTCAAACAACGGATAAGGGCAGAAATACGATCCCGGTTTTCAGATTTCCTGCGCAAGATGAGCTTTCTAGTGCTTCCAAGAGTTACTGTGAATTTACCGACCACTACCATAAACACTAGCAACTGGACAATTCCTGAAGGAATCGAGCTTGCTGATCCATCATTCTGGGTTTCATCAGGTGTGGATCTCGTCTTGGGAATAGAGGCGTTCTTCGATTTCTTCGACTCCGGCAGGAGGATATCGCTAGGTGAGCGACTTCCAGCACTCCATGATTCAGTTTTCGGTTGGGTAGTTAGCGGAGGATTCACAGATTGTGGGCACAGCTTGCAAATCAACTGCAATTCAGCGACCACGGTTCACTTGGAGGAACTTATTTCCCGGTTTTGGACTATAGAGGATATAGAATCAACCAACACCGTATCCCCGGATGAATCCCGCTGTGAAGCCATGTTTGCGAATTCGGTGCAGCGTGGAGTGGATGGCCGCTATTCTGTTTCCCTTCCCAAGGACGAAAACGTCATTTCTCGGTTGGGCGAATCTATGGAGATCGCATTCCGACGTTTTCAAGGTACCGAACGTAGGCTATCTAAGGACACTAGTCTTCGGGAACAGTACGTTGCCTTTATGAAGGAGTACGAGCAACTAGGTCATATGCGGAGGGTAGAAGGAGATCAAGGGACGGTCAAGCGCTGCTTCCTTCCGCATCATCCGGTGGTAAAGGAGGCCAGCACCACAACCAAGGTCCGCGTGGTGTTCGACGCATCTTGCAAAACATCGACGGGTTTGTCATTGAACGATGCATTGTTGGTAGGGCCAGTAATTCAGCAGGACCTTCGGTCTATAATTCTTCGCTGCTGTACTAAGCAGATAATGCTGGTTGCTGACGTGGAAAAAATGTTCCGGCAGATCTTCATTTTACCCATAGATCGACCACTTCAATCAATATTATGGCGTCCATCAATAACACAGGAGGTAGGAATGTACGAGTTGAATACCGTTACTTATGGAACAAAACCAGCTCCATTCCTAGCAACTCGCACCCTTAACCAGTTGGCAATCGACGAAGGCGATCGATATCCGTTGGCAGTTGCTGCAATTACCGAGGACACCTATATGGACGACGTGATCACGGGCTGTGATTCTCTGGAGGAGGCCAAGGAGTTACAGATTCAGCTGGACAAGATGACGAGCAGCGGTGGTTTTCGGCTCAGAAAATGGGCATCCAACCATGAAGAAGCTTTGCATGGAATTACAGAGGAAAATCTTGCGATTCCATCGGAAGGGATCAATCTCGACCCAGATCCTTCTCTCAAGGCACTAGGACTGACTTGGCTTCCTAAGTCCGACGTTTTTCGGTTCCAATTTGAAGTCCCTCCAATCAATTCGGACGAATTAATCACAAAGCGTCAGGTGCTCTCGATCATCGCCACATTGTTCGACCCACTGGGCTTCATCGGTGCTACTATCACAGCGGCAAAGATTTACATGCAGCTATTATGGACGTTGGAGGATGAAGACGGCAAGCGGTTGGATTGGGATCAGCCGATACCTTCGACGGTGGGTGAGTCTTGGAGAAGATTTTACGTCCAGCTACCGATTCTCAACGATATCCGGATAGATCGTTGTGTTATCATTCCTAAAGCCGTGCAGATCGAGATCCATTGTTTTTCGGATGCGTCGATGAAGGCATATGGTGGATGCCTTTACATTCGCAGCCAGGATCAGGATGGCAACGTCAAGGTTCAACTACTTACGTCTAAATCCAAGGTTGCCCCGTTAAAATCTCAATCAATTCCACGTTTGGAGCTTTGCGGTGCACTGCTAGCATCAGAGATTTTCAAGAAGGTCCTGCAAGCTACCAAACTTCACGTACGCACGACATTTTGGGTAGATTCTACGTGTGCACTTCGTTGGATCCAAGCTACTCCATCTACATGGTCCATATTCGTCGCAAACAGAGTGGCGAAAATTCAGGCCATTACGGAAGGTTGCGAATGGAGGCACATTGCGGGTACTGACAATCCAGCAGACTTAATATCGAGAGGCATTGGACCAAGGGAGATCTTTCGCAACAACGTTTGGTGGCATGGGCCCAGCTGGCTATCTCAGGATCGGACCTATTGGCCAAAATCATCGCATAATCTGTCCGTAGACGAAGGTGATGAGGAAAGAAAACGTACGGTAGCGGCATGTACGACATCTGCGGTTGAGGAGTTTAATGAATGGTTTGTATCGAAGTCCAGCTCCTACACCATTTTGATTCGACGCATAGCAATATGGCAACGAATTATGCTTTTACTGCGAACCCCAAGGGAAGACCGTTCAACTGGATTCCTCACTTCAAAGGAGCTACGTCAAGCGGAATTCACTCTAGTAAGAAGGATCCAAGAAGAGGCATTTACTGATGAACTAATAGCGATCAGGAACAATTCGCCAGTTGCTAGGAGATCACCTTTACGCTGGTATAGTCCGTTTATTTGCAAGGACGGAATCTTAAGAGTTGGAGGTCGATTGAAGTATTCGGAAGAAACCGATGACACCAAGCACCCAATGATCTTACCGGCACGTCATCGTTGTACAATGATGATCTTCGAGCAGTACCATCTTCGCTTGCTTCATGCAGGACCACAATTGTTATTGTCTACGATTCGTCAACGTTATTGGCCACTGAGAGGAAGAAACGTAGCCCGGAAGGTCTTGCACCAGTGTCAGAAATGTTTTAGATCGAAACCTAAGCTGGTGCAGCAATTTATGGGAGAACTGCCGGCGGCAAGAGTCACAGATTGCTCGACCATTTTCAAAAACCGGAGTCGATTACTTTGGTCCGGTGTACGTTCGACCAGGGCCTCGCCGTACCGCCGTGAAGGCTTACGTGGCGATTTTTGTATGCATGTGCACACAGGGCGTGCACATCGAGCTGGTGTCCGATATGTCAACTGACAGATTTTTGCAAGCTTTCCGACGATTTATCGCACGCCGAGGAAGGTGCACTGATGTGTACTCAGATAACGGTACAAATTTTCGTCGGAGCCAGGAATCAGTTAAGGAAATGTTTAGCTTACTGAAGGACAAGAATCATCGACAAAAGGTAACGAGGTTCTGCTCAAATGAAGGGATCAACTGGCATTTCAACCCTCCAAGTGCTCCTCACTTTGGAGGATTGTGGAAGCAGCGGTGCGATCGGCCAAGCACCATATCCTACGAGTAATTGGAGATACTCCAGTTACGCTGGAAGACATGCAGACATTGCTGCTTCAGATAGAAGGTTGTCTGAATTCCAGGCCTTTAACTCAGATGTCTGATGATCCTGGCGATCTTGAACCACTCACCTGGCGCATTTCCTAGTCGGGTCGTCCTTGCAATCGCTCCCTGAGGAAGATTTACGTACCATACCGACAAACCGCCTGAAATATTGGCAGGTCGTTCAACAGCAGCTGCAGCATTTCTGGAATAGGTGGAAAAGGGAGTACCTTTGCCAACTGCAGGGCAGAGCAAAGCGCTGGAACCCACCAGTTGAAATTCAAACTGGGAAACTGGTCATAATCCATGACAACAATCAACCGCCGATGCGTTGGCGTATGGGTCGGATCGTTAATGTGCATCCAGGTAACGACGGCGTTGTTCGAGTTGTCACCATCAAAACAGCGTCCGGTGAATTGAAGCGTCCTGTCGAAAAAATCTGTTTATTACCAGTCCCAGAGTCAACCAACGATTAACTGTAACCCATTCCCTGTCCTGTCCCAATCGAAGAGGAATTTTTTTACTTGCAGAAACGAACATTTCTGGGTGGGTGAGAATGTCTGTGAGGACCACCCTAACCGTCCTAATTTTATCCCGTCTGCTGCTGGCAATATTTGTATAGCTATCGACCAGCCAGACAGATGCGTTGAACTTGGCTATTGTTCAGCGATCGAACAGTCAACAGCAAGCAGACCGACACAGCTGGTAGCACCAACCACATTGCAGATAACGATCGATCGGGGTCATCGATGAGAGATGGAGATGCTGCAGAGAGAGGTTCGGTCGACCCGATGATGTCAGAAAATTCACCACGAGTGTTCGGGATGTTGGGGCTGGGTTTTTAAATAGGTAGTTGTAGGTAATTTTAGTCAGTAGTAACCTTACCATAGGTCGAAGA
The DNA here is from genome assembly GCA_034211315.2 of Aedes japonicus. Taxonomy (NCBI): domain Eukaryota; kingdom Metazoa; phylum Arthropoda; class Insecta; order Diptera; family Culicidae; genus Aedes; species Aedes japonicus. Next base: position 44,118 of record JASCZW010007918.1, read on the forward strand.
GGGTCCTGTAAGACCCCTATATTTGTTAAGTGTTTAATGTTAGATTAAGAGAATAAATGTAGTGCCGGCAAATAAGTGTTTCCCCAAAATTACGGACTCTAAAAATAAATGTAAGAATGTCTGAAGTAGTGTTTGTTTAGTGTGCCTAAATTAAATGGAATCACGGCCATCGAGCCCCAACGGTGATGCAAGGGATCCACATCGCCATCTCTCCGCAGAGCTAAAATATATACGGTTCAGGTAATCCTACAATAACCTTAGATGTCTGGAGAAAAAATATCTTCAGCTATTCGATATTTTGAACATTAAACTGGCTTTAACTACCAGTTAAGCTCTTATTTTTCATACCATTTTTTATCTACCTTTCTTATATTTGCGCACTTGGTCTAAGGTATTGGTTGAGTCATTCAAGATATATGATTTCTTTTAAATTATCCTCATTACCAATACATTGAAAAATAAGTAATTTTAAGTCACAGCAACCCCCTTCCTCTCCCAACACTGACGACTGACAGGGTGACCCTACTAGAGAAATAAAAAAAATCTTGTCAAATGGTCTTCGATTAGGAACAAAACTACGACTTATAATAAAATTCCGAGGGATGATATGTCTTCAACATTTGGCAGACTTTATGTTGATATCGACCCCACCATGGTTCATCTAATCACAGGCATGGTAAAATTTTGGAATTGCTGTGTTAGTAAATTCTAAAAAATGTTTATCGATTGGAAATTGTCTTCATTTAATAACTATAAGGGTTAACTATACGCATTCTAGAAAAAAATGACAAAATCTATTGACACACTCAGCAAATTTGTTATGTATAAAACTATCTTCCTTTAAACGCTATCAAAATATTTCGCCTTGTGTATAGAAAGTCATGAGTCAGTTTTTTATTTTGGCCATCAAGTCAGTTTTTTATTTTGGGTATGTATGAACAAAATTTGTTTAAAATATTATTCTGAAATCTTTCATAACGACCATACTACACACCCTTAGAATTAATGAAAATTACATTAGCTGTAATTGAGAAAAGATTAAAATTTCGTGTCATTTAAATCAATAAATGGCTTACATTTATGTACACATTTATGTAAATCCAAGAGTATTAAATCCTAGAGGGTTTGAGCTGTTTAGTGGAATACCTGTAACTAGAAACTAGTGCGCCAACAAATTTTGGGCACTCACTTCAAAAACCAAAACGCTTCTCATCGATGGATCGGAAAACAGCTCGGAATCGCACATTCAACCGTATCTCATGTGATCAAAACGTTCAAGGACCGTAAGACAACCAAGGGGAAAAATGGTAGTGACAAAAAACGTGGCACATCAAATCCAGAGAAGGTCAGGATGGTATTGAACCAATTCAAGCGTTATCCCAACATTTCGATCAGGGATGTTGCGAAAAAGACGAAAATTTCAGTTTGAGACCTACATTAAAGCCGACACCAAACAAATGCCAGGACAGGAACACTATGTCGCCACCTCTAAGTTGGCCGTTCCGGAGAGTGTACGGATGAAGAAACTGTCGAAATTCGCCAAAAAATTCCTTGTCTGACAAGCGATCTGCGGATGTGGCAAAATGAGTCAGCCCTTCATCACCTCTGGGACCTTCAACGGACTTATCTGCAAGGACGAATGCCTCCAAAAACGACTTCTGCCCTTCTTGAGATCTCACGATGGCCCGGCACTGTTTTGGCCGGATTTGGCATCTTGCCACTATGCCCGGTCCGTCTTAGACTGGTACAAAGATAATAATGTAGTTATTGTACCAAAAGACGTCAACCCTCCAAACACTCCGGAGCTTCGCCCAATTGAAAATTTTTGGGCAATCATGAAGGCAAAGCTCGTTAAAACTCCAAAACTGATAGAAAATGAACTTGAACTAAAGAAAGTGTGGTTAAAAGTAAGTAATCAAGTCGGTCCTATCATTGCCCAAAATTTGATGAAAGGAGTCAAGGCAAAGGTGCGGCCAATTGGGTTGAGAGAAAAGGGTTCAATAAATCAGTGATGTCAAAACTTAACCATTTAGTAGTAATTTATTTCCAGAGAATTTGAAAAGAATCGGGCTCAAGGAAAGTTTTTGGTGACCTATTTTGTGTGTCCAAATTTCATCGAATACAGTCTTTATTGCATTTAATGGTTCAAGTTAGCGGTTGGTTTAATTGTCAACGATATTTTAGATCAATATGATAATGCCTGCCTCAAATTTGACGTTAGGAGATATCTATGGTGGACAGCTTTTATTTTTAAAAGAGCTTCTAAAAATGGATGCTTGAATAATACGGTTCATTGGTTAACAATTCTGAACATCAAATTTAAAAAAACCAATAAGACAGGACAACAGCAGTTGCTCTTTCTAGTAGCACTCAATAGATTTATAAATTGAAGATTCGTTTATTTAAATATTCGCTGTGCCTGGAATTTACGTTATGACATGTAAAATACTGTTTCGTTTAGGTGCATCTTATATAACCTATTTTTAAAAGGAAATTTGCAAATCGTGTAGTGAACAAGTGTTAACATTGACCAATGGCTTTGGTTCGATCCGATTGTTGATCTCTTTGCATCATCTGAAGGTATGAGTACTAATATTAACATTCTCATCAGATTTTTTGAAAATGGAAATTTTCATTCATTTGGGCACATGAGCACCTAGAATCGGCTCCGGTAGTGATCGCAAAAGAACACATCCAGAATCTCATTTGCTGGTGTCGTTTTATGGCGCAATAGTCGCGAATTTTCAAAAGAAAATTTGATAATAAGGGGAAACTCAGGAATCGGGTCCACTAGGGCCACAACGGCACTTTCAGAACCTGGTTCCGTTCGACAACTCAAATTTCGGATCCGCTGGGGACGGACTCATTTAGGACCTTGAGTGTTCCTTTGGGCGGCTCAAAATTCATGATTGTTCACCCATATGGGCATTAGCCTGGGATACGGATACATGGAAGAAAAAAAATCACACCTGCTTTTTGGGAGCCTTTAGGGTCCAGAAATAACAGTGCAAAATTTCAGCTCGATCGGTGAAACTATATTTTAGCACCGCGGTTTTAATTTTCCATGGGATTGACTTATTTTTAGAGAACAACAGGTCACCTCGCCAGATTATTCTCTGTAAAAGTAAGTTTTTTTCATGGAAAATCCTATGTAAAGTTAAAGTCACGGGCGCTAAATTATAATTTCACTGATCGAGCTGAAATTTTTTACAGTTATTATAGGACCCAAAATGCTCCAAAAAATAAAAGGTGAACTGAAATTTAAATTTTGACCCAGGCTAATGGACATATATTCATGATTTCATGAATACTAAAGAAGGATTTGTTCAAAGGTAGTTACTTATTATTTAGAAGTCACGTTTTGCTTTGTGCATACACTTTTGGTTATAATATTTTTTAAGGTCGCTCAAAGCTGTAACTTTTCTAGAACACTTTTGCGCTTAAAAAGAGGCTATAACTCAAGATGCGATGAGTGTCGTTTTGTTCGGGAGTTGACATACCACCAGCACCAATGTCAGAACCTAGTCATGCAATGATGAGAGAACTTGTTTCGATAGATGATTGCGTTAAACCTGGGAACTGTGCGACAGAGGAGCTGCGAGTTTAGCCTGATGACGCTACTAGGGAAAGTTTGCTTTAGAGAACACCTCAACTGATTTGAAAAGCTGACGGACCGACTGTCTTTAATTATCGCTACGGTAACGATACGGGGCGCGGACGTTTTTGAAATTTGGGTGAGCTCTTTTCTTTTTACTTTTTGTTATTTTCAATTACACTGGAAGTTAATTTTAGTTTATATTATCAAATCGAAGGTTATACTCACAAATTCATTCGTTGTTTTCTGTTTTATTTCAGCTCACTGACATTGGTGACATTGGTAATTAATGGCACATGCGCAACTGTCAATTAATGGCACAAAAGTAACCACGTGAAGTTGTCCGATGTTTTTTTAAATGTTTCTGACATAGGTTTTGAACCTGAATTTGAGAAAATGACACATGGGAAGATCCTTGATTGATGATCATCAAGTTAAAGCTATTCTTCTCTTTTCAGAGAGCAAGTAGTGGCGCTTTTACCAAAAGTCTTATGGAACCAGAACTATAGTAAAGGCTTGAGTCCCAATCGTTTGAAGAAGTTTGGAACACCACTTGACCATCTTAGTCTAAATGCTCCCAACGACCGTTTTTATTTAAAAAAATGGTTCCGTACACCAAACAGAACATTCTGTTTAACTATTCTCTCCGACTGTTCATTACCCTTTTCCTTTGATATCAACTAAAACTTAAGTGAGTTCTCCGTGTTTTCTAGATAGATACCTAATCCTCCCGATATCAAACGGTTGCATAAACGTGGGCAGGTGAGCCACTGAGGAGTGCCTTCGTGGAAAAAGCCTGTCCACATTAAATTTCGGGCACTTTTATTTCAGTTCAGATTTTAAATTATTTCATGGATCACTGAAACGTTTCACTTATAGGGAACGTCCATTAATTATGTCACGCAAAAAGTGACTTTTTATAACGGCCCCCCTCTAGTCACGTTTTTATGTATGGCCCTTCAAATTTTTTTGTATGGATTGCCACGTTTTCTCAAACCCAGCTCCCCCCATACTGCGTGACATTATCAATGGACCTTCCCACATGACAGCTTAAACTCTTCAATTTATTTCGTGGTACAACATGTTTATGTTCTTGTTACATTCAGTAAAATGGCGTCGAATCAAGTGGAAGTGCAAACGCATATTGTACGAACGGCACCAAAATCTGAATTTAACGGTACGTGATTTTGCCAAGAAACTAAAACTACCGAAAAGTACCGTGATTTGTGTTTGAAAATCATTTGAACAGCGCTTGACTGTGGATCGGAACTTTGGAAGTGAATCAAATCGAAAAGTATGCTCCCGACAAATGGACAAGAAGGTGGTAGCCATTATTAAGAAAAGACCTGGCTCACAAAGTTGGGAAGTCAAAATCATACGTACAAAAAGCAAAGCAGAGGCAAGAACTGAAGGCATAAAAAGTTGAAAAGGTGCCCAACCGTGATGATAAGCATAATTTCACTGCAAAAAGTCGTGCTAAAGAGCTTTTCACCAATTTTTTGCTAACATTTCCATGTATCATAATGGACGACGGAACAAACGTACTCGAAGATATTAAAAACTTACGAGTCTGTATTTTAATACCACAATGCAAAGGAACACCGTTGCCAAGAATTTTCGGTTTAACAAGGTGTCCAAATTCTCGGAGGAAATCTTAAAGGTTCATCGCTACCGGCATTATCAATAGGGATGTGTACGAGAAAGTGTGTCTGCAAAAGCGGTTGCTACGATTTATCAGAAGCCACGACTCTTCAGCTCTGTTTTGGCCTGATTTGGTTTCTTGTCACTATGCGAAATCCGTCCTGGAATGGTATTAGGTACAAGAGGTCAAATACGTGCCTAAACAGCCAATCCACTAAACTGTCCAGAACCTTGCACAATAGAGAAAAACTGGGCTCTCCAATGGTGCTTAAGTTCCCTTGTTGGCCCATGGAATGATATCTTTGTATTTATCGGTGAAAAATTGTGAATACTGAGCCATTCAACGTTTTCAGTAAATGAAGTTCTAAAGTATCTATTTTTTGCACTACTGAAACCAACTCCAGAGTATCCGAAAGTATCCAAATCCCTTATTGATCCGTGAAATGATGTCCATGTGTTTTTGGGTAACATTGAATGAATATTGAACTGTCAAACGGCACCATAACCTGAGGTTCGGAATCTATTTGTGTATGCCTTATCGAAATCGATTCCAGAGTATCTGAGAATGGTCAAGCCTTCTTGTTGGTTCATGAAATGATGCTTTAATACTTGTGGGTGCAAAATTATTGATTTAAAACCATAGGTATAGGTTTTATATAGGTATAGGTAACCATAGGTATATTCTGAAATTTAGCGTTTTTAAACCTACTGGAACCGGTATCAAGAGTATCCAAAAACCCTTTTTGGTCCATGGCATGATTTTTATTAAAATTTTGGTGAAAAGCCAGAAATATTGAGCTGTCAAACAGTACCAACAAACGGGGTTCTTGAAATTTACATGTTGGGTCCTACCGGAACAGATCTCAGAGTATCCAGAAATGACTTAATCCCATTGTTTGCCCATAGCATGATGTCCATGTATTTCTGGGTGATATCAAGAATACTGAGTGATCAAAAAGAACCAAAACATAAGTTTAAAGTGTTCTTCTCGTGCCTACCGGAACTGGTTTCACAGTAACCGAATTTGGCAAAAATTCCTTTTTGGTTCATGGCATGATGTCCTTTTAGGTACTTTTAGGTGAATAATCACGAAGATTCAGTCAGAACACGGTATAATTAGATTGGGTTCAGGATATTTCCAGTTTGGTCCTTTCTCGGTACCAGTTTCAGATGATCTGGAAACGGCCAAATTCCCTTGATAGTCCAAGGCATGATGGTTTTTGTGTCGGAAGTTTATGTAATTTGAGCCGTCGAAGGGTTCAAGTTTATGAGGTTCTATATGTGTCTGATTTAGATCCTATCAGATCCGATAATAAAGCCGAGCCCCTGAAAGTATGGATAAACTCAGTTTTCAGTAAAAATACTTTTCAAGCTCGAATTTTAACATCAGAGTAGCCCATCAGGTTAGTGTTCTCATTAACCTGATAGGCTACTCTGGAGGACAAATCTTCAGATGGCCACAAAACTATGAGAATATCCTACTGGAGAATTTTCATGAAGTTTGATACCAATATTTGGGTATCTAATGAAATGTACATGGCCACTCGAGGCCTTATGGGAACTTTTTACAGAATGGCCGTTCCATGAACAAGTCAGCATATGGCCCACAAAAGAATAGAAATAGTTTTTAGGAATTATTCCAAAGATTTTGACATCCATTCCCGGAAATACAATAGATGTTTCCAAATAGTGTCTCCGTAATGGACCACAGTCCCGGTAGCCCGGATTCATAGAAATCAGATGAATTCAAATGATCATTGTTGATTATGTCCCTAAAATGACTTGAATGGATGCCTCAGACTGGTTCAATGCTTCCCCTTCGCACACCGTATAATATTGGTCATCCATGATTATACAGTTCAAATTCCAAGCAAGCATCGTGTCGTCCAGCTTTCGCACTTTGGGCCTGATCAATGCTTCTTGTTTCGGACTCCGTTACGGCTTCTTATGCTTCTAATAGGTTCGAAAATTCAAAATTCTTTGACTCGATGAACATTGGACATCTAAAAGCCAACTTTTTTGGCCATAGCTCGTTCTGAAATCTCTTTCTTGTGCTCTAATGCTTTCAACGAGGGAGAGCAGGACTTTCGTTAAGACCCACTTTCGGTTTATTCTCAAACGTGTTATCCTCACTAAACTTCATGATCGCTGTTCGCTTGACTTTCTCACTTATTCTTTCCATTTTTGCCAACTTCCTCAGTGACATACCGTGTTCTGAACACCATTTTTGCACAGTATTTTGACGTTGCTCCGCTAAAAGTTCACGCATTTTTAAACAAACTGTTGGAAACGATTAAACCACTGCACTAGTGCTGAGAGATTAAGCTAAACAACAGGATGCAGCCATTAAAAATAACTAGGTCATAATTATTGCCAAATGAAAACGGTTTCTAACAGCGTACATACTGGGGAAGTCTTTATCATTAATTAGCCAAATACTCTTGTTGGTCCCTGATACGATGTCTAATTAATTTTAGGTGAAAACCATGAATTTTTAGCCGTCGAATAACACCAACAAATAAAATGAGCTGCGTCCTCTTCTCTGGTTACTATCGGAATCGGTTCCAGTTTCTCACGAGCTAAAAATTCTTGTGGAGTTGTTTTATTTTGCACCCATTCCTTTCAGATGATGGCAAAAAATTAATAATCGGCGCATTGATGGAATCTTGAGAGGGCGTTAAAGTTATTTATCATTTTTAAAGCTAATGCATTATGTGTTACTTTTTGCTAATGCATTCAGAAGTTAATTTTGTAATACATAAAAACAATTATAAAATTTATCTCACATTTACGTTAAACGACATTAAACGACGTTAAACGCAAAATCAACAATTTTAATCGAATATTTAAAAAAAAAGCTTGAATCTGTTAAGTTCGTTCCACTGTGCACGGTATTGGTTTTCCATTTTGGTGCTCCACTCAACCCACACTGTTCCCCTATTCGGTGCATTGTTTTCTTTTTTCTCCGGTTCGGCGCCGCTCGTACATCATCCCCTTTATTAGAATTTCATTTACTTTACAAATTCCGCATTCATAAACATGCCAACGTTTTTCTCGAAAACCTCATAATGCGAGTGGAAAGTAGTTTCACATATGCAACCACCCACTCCACATGGTAGAAAGTTGGCCTGCCCTCCTTTGACCGTCATATTTGTGGATGCTGTTTATATTTTCTGTGAATTTGTTGCCATTTGCCACAAGCTATGGTTTCAGCTGAGGAGGCCCTTGAAGTCACCGTGGGAGGAAACGGTTCTAGTGGGAACGCAATGTGCTCTGTTTCCATTCCGGCCCTGCTGGATGGTGGAGCAACGGTCAGGCGTTTTATTCCGCCGAGAGATCATGAAAATTAAAATATTTCACAATTCAGTCGAAGTGAAAAGTGTGTTATGGGTCGGTTCAGATGATGTGGTGGTTTTTTTGGTTTTTGTCAGAAATGAGTACGCGATTTTCGGCATTTTTTAAATACAAAGAGGAAAATTCTAACCTTATAATTTTCAAGTCCGCGTGTAAAGCATCACTTCACTTTGACGAACATAGTTGCACAACGGATGTAATTGGAAAACTAGGAACATATAAACTTAAATTTCACTTCACATCAATGAATATCATTTGAATATAACAGTGAATATAACACTTTCTATATATTAGCTAGGGCAATGCACTTTTAGACAAAGTTGTAGAATTTGTCAAGATCTTCAATTATGTCATACACTATATTCATGAATTCTGCTGTGGAACATAGTTATCGCTAAATTTAACCAATTGCACGAAATGAAATTTTACAGCACTGATTGCCAAACGTGCTGGGAACTACATAGAAGTTCACCTATTATTCACCGTTTTTCTACCAATACGGACTCACAGATCACAGATCTATTCTAACCACGGCAAAGAAAATACAAACTTTCGACTCCTCGCACAACCCGATTTTCCATTATGAACATCCCAATCATCACTCAATCATCCCGCATCGCTTCTCTCATCCAATAATGACACTTTTTCGTATTAGCTCATAGGCAAAGTGAGTAACAACGTACGTAAATTAATTCCTGTTCATGCCCTGGCAACTGAAACAGGAATTTACCCAATAACCTGTCATGACGGGAAGCAGGTTCTTTCCCCCCTGATACAACCATCTCTTATTGCCCGCCATTAACCAAGACGAACGGATCGGGTCGAGTCAAGTGCTGCTGCTGTTGTCCAACCGACGACGTCGACTGTCAAAAGAAGGATGCCAACGGTCAGGGATGGCAGTTTTTCGGATTGCTTGTGTACAGTTTTTATACCAAGTTTTATTGCTGTGATATTGGTGGTGGGTGTAAACAAAAGTGGGTGACAATTGGGCCAAATGGAGCACTTTGGTTGCTACCCTTTCAATCCTTCTGCGCCACAGCCGGGTCTGGTGGAAGAGCAAGAAATTAGAAGGAACAGCAAAAGCACAGTAATTTTCCAATCCCCGTTCGGTCGTAAGCTTCCTGGTTTTTCCTTTCCTCGCATAAAGTTCCGCTTCGTTTGCTGTGTGCTTAAGCAGTGAAAGGCAGCAGGAAGTGTCCTGCTGAATTGGTTGAATAAATTTGCTGAAAGTGGTTGCGTTAGGGCTGACCATGTTTTGCCGCGACCAATGGACGCACTTTGCACCCGGTTGAGGTGGGGATGCGAGGCTGACCGGACGCGCGTCATAGTATCTGGCTGGCCGGCTGGTCGCATCTGGGGCATCCTATTACCAGCATTGTTTGTTGCTAAGCTTCTTTGTTGTCTACTCGTGGTGGGATTTTTTATGCAGCTTTTTTTTTGTAATGTACACTTCTCCACAACTTGTGGCCGTTCTCGATGGGAACGGAAGTAAGCTCAGAGACTCTAAGCACCCACAGCAGAAGGAATTTCATACCCGAGCGTGACTGTTCATTAATTTATCACGACGTAGCACACAGCTATGCATACAGCGAGAGTGGAGAGACGAAGTATGTTATAAAATCAAGCACTGCAGGCTAAGATAGGCTAGGGGAAATAGACGCAATAACAAATGATATTTTAGAAATCCATATCAATCGCATTTGGGATCAGCGAACAAGTAAATTAACTCAAGCTATCTTGAAACGCATGGATTAGATCTTGAATCGCTCAAATGCTGAGCTCCATCGTCGATGCGAACAGAAACCGATATCAGTGAGAATTCGAGAATGAAAATGGAGGTGGGTCGGCCACACATTACGAAGGAGCGGAAACGAAATCTGCAAACAAACGGTAGATTGGAACCCAGCAGGACATCGCAGCAGAGGCAGACCCAAGGTCTCGTGGCGTTGGAGCCTCAATAAGGAAATAAAAGAAGCCGATCGAAATCTGACCTAAGCCCAGGTCAAGGCTAAAGCGAGCAGTTCCCCAGGATGGAAGTCTTTCACGTTGGCCCTATGCAACCCTAGGGATGGCCAGGAGACATAAGTGAGTAATCCAAATGCAGCAACAATCAAACCGCACAGTGCATTCTCTGTCATCCAAATGACACGATGACGTAGCCACTTCTTCACTTCTTGAGCTACTTTTAGCCCCTTATCAACAAAGCGAACCGTATCTTCCAGTCAGAAGTTCCGAATTCCTGAACATGTGCAATCAGCTGAAGTCTCAGTAAAGGTTCTCCTTGGACATATTTGTGATGATGATTACTTAAGACACGTGTCTGATTTCGGGGTTTTTAATTTTGAGAAACATATTCGTAAGGAGTCAGAAATATATAGCGGGTTAGCAGCAGGAGAAATGCTCAGATCCGGAACTCTCAATGCCACCAGGAAAAAGATTTTCTACTCGATCTGCTTTGCTTTCAATAACGAGTTGATTTAACAGATCATGAAGCGTTTTAAGCCAAGAAGCTGCACACTTTGAAAGAAGTTCAACTAGATTACTAATCAACATCCGACTTTTTTTGTGACAGCAGAGAGGAACATGCCATCGAAAATGAGTTTCATGAGCTGGAGGATGGCAATCATCTGCAAGGACATCGAGGTGGAAGAATCGGATGACTTCGAAACTTAAGTTGGTTTTTCCTTTGCATAGAAAGTTCATTGTGAAGCCCTATTGAAAGGACCATTTTGTATCAGCTAGTTAAATAAATGTGTTTAGATATATATGTGAGTAAATATCTGTTTTATTTTTCATTCAGGCACCTGAGAAGCTTCGATTCTACTTTTACAACGCAAAGTATTAAGCAAAGATTTTTGCCAAGATTTTTTTGCAGTTAAACACGGATAAGATAGAATTTTTTGGCGAAAATTAAATATAGGAACGCAAAACAATGTGGCAACCCTGATTTTTAACCCTTTGATAACTGTGCAAAAATTTCAACTAGATCGGTGAAGCAATATTCAAGCGCCCGCAGTTTAAATTTAACACAGGATTTTCCATGGAGAAACTTACTTTTACAAAAAAAGAATCTGGGAACCGGTCGTCCTTTAAAAAAAATTAATCCAATGTTCTGTAATAAATTTTTCACGAAAACGTTTCCTCGAAGACCGCTCTTACGCTTGTGGAAAACGTTGTATAGCTAAATCTAATTGCTATCCAAACGAATGGCTCATTGAGCTGTTATTACTTGCAGCACTGCCACCTGCAACCCGCTGCTGTCTTTGTGAGCTGCAGCCACGTGGTAGGAACTGTGTTGCCAACTGGTGGTCAGTCCAGGTAGTAGTAAAATATACTAGGTGATTATATACTGCGAACATTTGACAGCTCCATCAGTTTGTTTACGGAAGCTATGGCGAAAACAGTGAAACAACTGGATCTATGGTTTGTTTGTACCACCCTTCCCATCCAAGCCATCAAAAGTCGGCATCGTGGCTTAATGAATAAAATGCAATTTGGTTTGTAAAAATACCTTTACCCGTTCTTTTTAACCATCCATCCGAAGATAGTTGTTTCTTTAATGCAATCATTAGGTCCATTTTAATTAACACTTTACTTTTTTACCTATTAAAATTTAAAATATTGAAACAAACTGAAACACTTTTTCAAACAATCAAAAGTAAACGCGATCAATTTGTTATAAATTCCACTTATCTCTTGCCAGATAGGCCAATTACGCCTGCGACTTACACACTTCTTCAGTGTCGATTACTTCAGTTGAAATTATTATTCCAGTAGGTCTAGTATTTATTCTAGAAGTATTTGTGTCTAAATGTGTGTGTTTGGTATCGTCTACCTGTCAAATGACAAAACCAATCAATAGTTATTGAAGTTTTTCTTCTTAAACCATTCCAGATTCAAATGTAATTTTCTCAAGATAAAGAAATAACATATCTCTAGTTTTCACACAGTCCTTTCAAATGACGTCTTTAATTTTTTTTTTGTATTTGCCCCAATCATGAAAATCAACATTTAAAAAGGGCGTATTTTTTTAAGAAAAACTTCAAATAATATTGATCTATTGAAGCTAAGCGGCAAAATTTGTATACCCAAAATACGCGTCTTAAAAGTTCTAAAACTCGTTTTAACACAACTTTACGGTGGAAATTGAAATAAAAAGTCAGGGCAAAAATCAATTTTTTATGGTACACCCTAAGTAGATGAGAAAAAATTGCTCTAAATCGGTCAATTTTAAGCTACAAAAAAATTTCTTCATTAAAATTCCATAAAATTTGCTGCTACAATTTTGCCAAAAGATGTCAATGTCTATTTCTGCAACATAAAAAGTTAGTTTTTGTATTTCCGTGAAAATGGGGACCACCCTAATTTTAATTAACATCAAAAAATGGGCCTTGATGATACAAACCATATTGTAGAACATGACTTTGCTGTAAAGTTTCAAGTTTAGGCGCTGGGAGCATGTTCTCGTAAATTCGTGATCTGACCTTAGTGCAATGTTGCATTTTTCTCCAAGTTACGATCTTTTTCGAGAAACTAAAGAAAATCATGCGAAATTGTATTACAATCTTGCTTTTTATTTTGGATGTAAATCCATCGATGATTAAATTTCAAGTTTCTGGGACCAGACTGGGGAAGAGCAAATTATCTTATTAAAATTGCAAATGTGTAAATAAAAGTGTCATAGTCAATAATTTCTTTTTGATTCAATATGTCTGATATGACATCAATACCCCAAAGTTCTCATGTGTCACAGTGAAACTCGGTTGAGCTATCGGCGGAGTTGGAGATTTTTCTGTTTGTTTCTTTAATGTTGGTTTTGTTTTCATCAATTGTTGATACAGGGCGATGCTTAGAACAAATGGACAAAACGTTCACTTTATAAAAGCTTCTACCAGTTTAATTTTTTTTTAAATTGGGGAATCTTAAGGTGTTTTGATTTTACATTGTTTAAAGTAATGTTGTTTAATGGCACTTTAATAAATAAGTGTCTCCTTTAAACTAAATAAATTTTATCATTGACATACAATTTCTAATTTTGAAACTGATCTAATGGTCAATATAGTCTATTTTATTT